>JARLTB010000212.1:575000-660000 GCA_030141615.1 Unio pictorum | reverse complement strand
ACATTTTGTCTGTATGTCCCAAATGTATTACTATAAGTAGTAAATAAAAAATTTGGTTTCAAATATGGCTTACTATAGAACATATTTCAAATTATATGGGTTAAAGTAAATATTACCTGGTATTTTTGAGTTGTGTAAGGTAAGCTACCATATTTAAAACTGACTTGACCAGACATACCGTGTATAACTACAGGCTCTGCGTGACTGGGGAGCGTGCCATTGAACATCAACAGATACCAGGGATCGTTAGTTCCGGAAGGGAACACGGCATTGCTCAGCTGCATTCTGTAGCCTCCATAGTACCGGTTGATATCATTCGTTGCATATTCAAGGGAACAGAAGTATTCTTGTCCAAACAGGGATGCACACTGGTCGCACGAATAACTACAAACCAAATGCGTTATTTTATTGGTAGTTGGCTATGTCCAATTTATTGGCATGAAACTAGAAATATTAAACTAAAGGAGTACAGTTTTGCACTAATACATTTTGCATGAATTTGAATAAACTTCATTTTGAGACTATGTTAAATATACTATAAATTAAATTTACTAAGTAAGAAAAATCAAGTATGTTCGATAACGAAAAAAAAATTAAAGATAATGGCAAAGTGTTTAAAAATACTTGCGCCCATGCTTCTCACTTACTTGCTGGTGTGTGATGAAAGAGAAAACATAGCGTGCACATTTTCTTAATGATTAATTCTGTTTAAATTTAATTTTGTTCGAAGCGAACGAAAGTCCATTTGAAGTTTGTTCACACACACACACACACACACACACACACACACACACACACACACACACACATGTTTGAACATTTGAAAATGTATCCTCACAACAAAAATAGTTAGTTTCCTAATCTCTTTGCAATCCAGTACAAGTATTTATTTCATTATATCCTGTGTGAGTTCTCTATTGAATCTAATATATAATATCCTTTATCTTGATGTAATATTTGGTAGACAGTCGGATCACATTTATCCATGCCTCAAGTTCTAAACGTTCTGATATGTCATTTAAGCCCCTAAGTAGTATAGTCAGTATATCATCATCGATCTGATCACAGAAATCACAGTAAATAACTGGAGGCATATACAAAAATAGACTTTCCATCAAGTGGTTTCTGTCGTCTAAGGTTAAGGCACAATTCATCGAAATGTGCAAAAACGGTCATGACTCATTTTGCCACATAGAGGACACAGTCCAGGTTTTGCCTGCATTCTTCCAATACGAAATAATGTCCCATATTCCGTTTTTCTTCTTGAGTCACCGCAAGCTTTTTTCCATAGATAGTACATTTTTAGTCCTGGATTAATTTGTACAATTATACCGAATCCCTCTGATGGATTTATGATACTCATTTCATGCTTTCTCTCCTCAAATATCTGTATTCTTGTCCCAATTAAGTTATTCCATGTTATTTTGTCTGGAAATTTTCCAGTGAAAATAAAGTCATTGAGATAGTCTTCTAAATCATACTTTGTGAATACAGTACTTATATCATTTATAAGAGAGTTGTAGCTATGTTGAGAGAGAGAGAGAGAGAGAGAGAGAGAGAGAGAGAGAGAGAGAGAGAGAGAGAGAGAGAGAGAGAGAGAGAGAGAGAGAGAGAGAGAGAGAGATTATTGTAGTGTTTGGTAATTATTGCCCGAGTCTGGATTCTTACTTGAAGGGTAGGGCAAAATATGGACCGAACGGCACTTGACCTCTGTCAGATCCGGCAAACCAGCCAAATTCTGTGCACGACTGATATATCCACTGTCGAGCTAAAGAAACAATAATTCCCATTAAACAAAAACAACTCACCTCTTTCAGATCATAGTTCAGACTTTTGAAAATCATGCAATCCAGCTCTACACAAATGTAGGATAAGAAAATGTTGAACTTGACTAAACTCTCACATAAATACTAAAGTTCGTACAATGTTTCTATTACTGCACTTCTCGTGTGAAACAAATATAAACACCAAAACCAAAAAAGACGTTCACAACTTCACAATAACTTTTCCTTAATGAAAACAATGAACCATTGTGCATTGTATCGGTGAATATTTCATCTGATACACATAGGGTGACCCTTTACAGTATTGTATTTGGTAGAATTTCAAAGACAAAATAGCCAGGGTTTCACCACTAGTAATACTGTTTTTAGAATTTAAAAAAAGACATTGTATATCATTGATATTATTCAAAGAAACCGTTACTTCCCTTTTATTTGTGTAACATTGATGAATGTAATATAGGTTACAGAGTATACAGCTAGGCCTTACTTCAGATACGCATCTCTAAATACTGATAGCTCTGCGTGATCATTTTCACTTCCTGGACTTCAGCGATAAATTGTCTTAAAAAAGTGGGAGCCTATAACTTTAATAAAATACATTGTATATATTTGGCAATTCATTTATTGCACTTTCAGAAATTGGTCTAGTCTGGCCACATTAATTTTTCCATATTTTAATAACTGCTAAAGATTCTTTAGACAAATTCATGCTGACTTTTTAAAAACAAACACACAAAGGAGCAGTCATTTTTAATTATCTGTGTGCATAAATCATGTACAATTGCCACAAGTACCGTATCCAAAGAAAGGTCAGTCACATTACATGAAAGTAACATAGAGGTACACCAATATTTTCTCCATTGTGCACGTTGCAAATCTAAATAAATTCACCTTACGCCCTGCGATTTACCTCCTTCCGCAACGCTGCTGTCGAGAGATTCTTGCTTCATTTCGGAGATAAATTTCTGATATTTGTAATCCAGACACTTCTTTCCAAACTTTTCCAGGATTAGATTGCTGACGTCAGCATATCTCTGGATAGATGGCCCCCGTGAGCTGTCGGTCATGATGCCACATAGTGTGTTGATTGTAGTTTCTGTTGTGTTCAGAGTTGTACCCTTTTTAAAGCAGAAGAAATCAATTTTTTAAATATTTTATTTATTTATTTATTTTTAATTATATTTTTTTAATTTTTAATTTTTAATTTTTATATTTATACAGAATTAGCTTCCAGTCGGCTTTGGGAATGCAGTGAATAAGACGTAACCCAACATCGATATACATGCACATATTCACTGGGACCAAAATATGTTGTGTCCAGTTTCTATGGGGTCTCATTCGATTCATTCGGGTGGAATAATGGTCTTCAACTTAAATTGACTTGTTTTACACCTATTTCCCAAAAACACAACCATGAAACATTTCATCAAGGAGTATTGTTCATAAATCAACCAGACCAAGTTATAAATTTGAAACGTGTTGGAGTCTGACAGTTACTGTTTTTTTTTTTTTAAACTAACGTGACGTTATTGATAATCTATGTGTGACACACTCCTGATCTCAAATAGGTAATGATTTAACATCGAATTTATGAAACGATTTGAATAATGTCCAGCCTTTCCGAACCTAATAGAGAAAAAGCTTGACATTATTCAACGAGTTTCATAATTTAAATATTAAATCATTACCCATTTGAGATTGTTTTATCACATAGCTTTTATTTCAGTGGAAATTATTTAGATAGAAAGAAACGAATAGTTTCATTCATTCTGAAGCACGTTGCACCTTTCATTTGTTGTGCGTTAAAAAAGCTCCAAACAAGGTTGCAGAGGCATAGCTGGGGGGGGGGGGGGGCAGGGGGTACATATGTCCCCGGGCGCCAAGGTACAGGGGCACCAAAATGAGGCTTGCAACGTTACATTATAAAAAGTAAACAAGGGTAATAAATCGGTCACAAGATCGCTGGGGCGCCAATTTTATAGTTCGTCCCCGGGCACAAAATATCATCGCTACGCCTCTGCAAGGTTGAGCTAGTATTAACGTTTAAAAGTAGATTATAATTTTCTTACAAACAACAAGTCCAAGTAGAAGCGTCCTTCCGATTAAACAGAACATTTTACACAGACAAAATCATTTTTTTTTAAAACACAGAATGTCCAATGAGCATGATGTATCATTATTAGATGCAAATATCAAATATAATGAAGTAGGCGATCCATGCTTACTTAACAAAACATCTCACTTTAAAAACTAAACGTTACATTATTTCAATATTCATTTGAAATATTGTACAAAAAGGAAACATATACAAACTAATTGATAAAAGATGGTATGTGGGGCGCTATAAAAAGGAGTATGTATTGAATTTACAGTTATTTAAAATCGACGCACCGGGTGAAGAGCCAAAAAGATCAAAAATACCTGAACGTTTCCGCTTTCAACCACAACCTAAACTACAACTGGGTGTCTTTAAAAGGGCTATGGGGAATTTGAAATCCTAATTTTTATAGTCTGGTCTCAGAAACTGAACACTTAAAAGTTTATTTCTGATATCTAATTAATAATTGTGACATATTTTATACACAAATCTCGATATGAGTGAGAAATGAGAGCAGAGATCTGAGTGTTTAATTGCACATAAAAATGCTCTTTAAATCAGCCAAACCAAACCTGCACCTCATTTGAGTCACTTACCGCAAAGGTTCTGTTAACTCCATTGTACTGTGCCACAAGTTGCCAGTTATCTGCGAGAGCGCTGTACAATGCTGAAGGTTCTATGAGATTGTCGTGATCTATTTTATCACATAATCTGCAAGAAAGACAGCCTTAATTATTTTATCGATACACACATTTTGAGATGTAGCAACCTAATACAAAACTTGATAAATTTCATTTTTCGTAAACGTAGTTATCCACATTATTTAAATGACCTTTTTCATTTTGTGACGCGATTCATATTTGATGAAGTATCATTATTTTTTGTTACAATGTTTTGAGATCTTTATGTTAACGTCCTTTCTGTATCATTTTGCCTAAATTTTGTATTTAGTTCTTTCAGAAGAAAGTTTTCATGTTTATTTTTGTTTTGGGCATTGCAAACTCACTTTGATATACTGCCATTTCAAGCTCAAGCTCGAACGCCTCCCAACAGGGATTGATAATCGGTAACATTTTCAACTTTATTACAGACGAATATCATATAAAATAGTAGAAATGAAAGTAGTGTAGACAAGACACGTGTATGTAAAAAAGATGGACCATTAATTTACCCGCAAAAGAACTCTCTTTGATAACTGCTAAGCAAATGTCAAATGGGAGCTGGTTCAAGCTAGACAACCACCCACAACAGTCGTGACCATGAATTAACAACTATTATACGCATATACGTTTTCGTGACGTAATCAAACAATATTGGTTGTCTCCCTTACAAGGAAAATTCCATTAAGGAATGGTTGCAGCAAAGTGTCTGTTTTAACAATTTTGGCCCCTAGGGATCCTCGACACCCATCATAGCTTGTACTCCGAAGAGTTTTGTTTAGCCCATACGTGTCCCAGGGATGTTTAGCAATTTAATTATCCACGAAAGCGAAAAGTCATGGTGGTAGAGTCTATAACAGTCATGGTGGTAGAGTCTATAACAGTCATGGTGGTAGAGTCTATAACAGTCATGGTGGTAGAGTCTATAACAGTCATGGTGGTAGAGTCTATAACAGTCATGGTGGTAGAGTCTATAACAGTCATGGTGGTAGAGTCTATAACAGCTATGAGTGCCCAATGAGACCCCTTCCCACAACAGTGATTTACTTTTACTCAAATTTTGCATCCAAGTATTTTGAGACTGCATAAGTTACCGATCGATATTACCCAGTCAACGTGGCTTATACAGCTGCTGGTTTGATCAGAAAATCGGATTTCTGTTTCTTATTCGACTATAACTTGCTGTTTCCTATTTATAATTGTGTGTGGTTTTACTTTTCTGCCAGAACAATCTTAAACTTTACCTCACTGATTATTTTATCATCGATAGCGTCCAAATACAGTTTACTAATCGTATTGAGACTGTTCTGTGCGACAGCAAGCACTTTTAAATAGACACGTAGTTGTGAATGCAATAACACCGACAAATGTTTGCTAGCTCCACCAGAGACAACGGTTATTATCGATATAACTCGAACAATATTTAAGGTTGGTACACCTACAATATATGGTGTTGCCCTGATTCCAGTCAAACCAAAACCAAACGACATTACTGGCGCAAGATCGCAAATGGCATCTACGACCAAACACGTGCGTTAGTATTTCACGATCACTGATATTCTCTTATTAATTTCATCTCACAGCTGTGTTTCCACTTCGATTCCTTTTACACGTCGGTAAGGTCCATCGTAGTTCTTATTTTAATGATACAACCAAATAGTACAATTGTACGACACGCAGATGTTGTCCGAATTCGACAAGCCCATACGTAACACGCACACGTTCTTCTAGCCAATAACTTTTTCTTACCTGTACAATTGTCATACAATTATAGAAGAAAAGCTCTGCTTCGGGAATACTTACATCTCCACTGAGTGTGCGTATGGTGCTCCAGTGCCCTTTTCTTTTAAAATCACACCGATTACGCCTGTTCCAAATAACTGTTATCCAAACAAATACGTCCTTGCTGAATACCATTATGGACATTTTTTTGTCTCAGTTGAGTCATTGTTGGTGTGTTATATTGATTTGTGAACGTGACCGAGGTGGACATATCGGTGAATACTATTTCGCCATTATAGAAACAATCCCAAAGTGTTTTCGCATTTGGTGCTTATGTCAATGCGTGAGCGCTTGCAAGTGCGATGATTCCAAGCTGGCCTCGAATTGACATTGATACATCAGGGTCGTTTCTACTTGACCCTTAGCAAAAGTATATGACAATTCATACTAGGGCTTGGAAACACTTTTTTGAAGCAGATATTCACCGACAAGTGGAATGAAACTGTTTTCAATGTTAGCATGTCAGCTGATCCTGACGGTAGATCCATTACATATACAGAGTGATACAATCTATCTTAAACACAAACGACACAAATAAATGACCATCCGTTAGGATAAATGTTGACAGCTTCAAACACTGAATTTCATTTCTGGGGACTACAGTTTCATACATTTTCACATTTGTTTTAAGGTGGAGCTCTACAGTTTAGAAATGTGCATAGGGTTATAAATTTAAAGATAAAGAATTCTCCACGGTTTCCTGACTGGTTATATTGGTTATTTAAAATGATCTTCTATATCTTAGGTATTTTTCCAATAACCTTCAATTCCCTTTAATTTGGTGTATACTTGATGGGTGAAATAGGGGTTACTGTGTATAATGCTTGGACTTAACACCAATGTGCGCCTTTAAAACAACTGCTAGCTCCGCTTTTGGTCATTTCACTTCGTGACCGTCTAAGGTCAATTGCAAAGAAAAAGAGCCGATAACGTTTTTTTTCAAATTTTATGTAAATCATTAATTGCACTTACAGAAGCTGGTATTGTCTAGTCTGGCAAAATTCTTCCCCCCTATTTTTATAGCTGCTAAGGATAGTGTACTTTAGACTAATTCATGTTTATTTTATTTATTTTTTAGCACAAGGGAGCAGTGATTTTAGATAGCACTGTGCTTAGATCATGTACACTAATTATTATGTACTTTTGCATGAGTGTGTGCGCTTTAGATTTTTAACGTAGCTTTTAACAATTTTTCAGTTCAGTTTTAGTGATGTCTTGCACTGAGACATCGTGCCACAGACATGTATCATGATGTCCCCACCCAGTCACATTATCCCGAGACCAGCCCGACCAGTCTTAAAACGAACCTGTTCATGCCGAGGACCAAGCGAGGCAGCTGTTATTACCATTTTTGTAATTCTTTGTAAGTCTTTGGTATGACTCAGGATCGAATTCACGACCTCCAGCATCCAAGGTGGACGCTCTAACCACTAGGCCACCGGAGCGGTCTATGCACGTTTGAGAGAGGAACGTATGTAAGGTGAAGTTATTAGCATTTAAAACATGCACAGTAGAGAGAATGCTGGCATACCTCTATGCTACTTTGATGTAATGTGGTTGACAATTTTGTTTGGATCTATTGTTCTTTTGGATATTGTACATGATCTAAGAAAATAATTCAGAATTTTATAAAATGATTTAATGTGAATGGCTCTTGTTTACAATTTACCTATCAAAAACTTTTACTGTCTGCCGAGTGGAAGACAACCCCGTAACACTCGAAAGTGAAAGCAGTCGCACGTATTCATTATTTATAAACGCGACCGATAAAGTGAGTGATGGAATAGATGCGAAATAAAGAGGTATCATCAGTATTTGATTTCACCATCAAGGCGTGACACGAGCTTTGATTGTTCTTAATGAACTAAAATGTTAAATGCCCGGATAAGCTATCAATTTTCTCAAGCTATGAACTGTTGATTAAATCTGAGTGAGTAATACATTAATCTTAGCAATCGAGCTAAAAACACATAACCTACGGGAATAATAAATAATAAATACACTGTAACTTAAAAAAGGCAAGGATATATATACCGAAACATTTGGAACATCTTCTCCAGTTTATCTGGTTGACCCCACCATTCAAAAATGGTGTTTGTTGCCGTGAATGTTTCTTTAACACACGCCGGATGTGACGTGTTCCCCATGACATCCATTATAGTAGCAAGGTAACCTATCATGCAAGAGAAATGGTACATGTACTGTTATCGTGCATGGCGATACAGATTATTGGCAATAATTTAAAAAAAAATAAGCATTCCAAGAAACTGATCTTTGTCAACATGATCAAAATAATTGCGAATATGTCCAATCTATAACAATGCCAGTGGTAAGGTAACATATAGGTGATGTCCAATCTCTAACAATGCCAGTGGTAAGGTAACATATAGGCGATGTCCAATCTCTAACAATGCCAGTGGTAAGGTAACATATAGGCGATGTCCAATCTCTAACAATGCCAGTGGTAAGGTAACATATAGGCGATGTCCAATCTCTAACAATGCCAGTGGTAAGGTAACATATAGGCGATGTCCAATCTATAACAATGCCAGTGGTAAGGTAACATATAGGTGATGTCCAATCTCTAACAATGCCAGTGGTAAGGTAACATATAGGCGATGTCCAATCTATAACAATGCCAGTGGTAAGGTAACATATAGGCGATGTCCAATCTATAACAATGCCAGTGGTAAGGTAACATATAGGCGATGTCCAATCTCTAACAATGCCAGTGGTAAGGTAACATATAGGCGATGTCCAATCTCTAACAATGCCAGTGGTAAGGTAACATATAGGCGATGTCCAATCTCTAACAATGCCAGTGGTAAGGTAACATATAGGCGATGTCCAATCTCTAACAATGCCAGTGGTAAGGTAACATATAGGCGATGTCCAATCTATAACAATGCCAGTGGTAAGGTAACATATAGGCGATGTCCAATCTATAACAATGCCAGTGGTAAGGTAACATATAGGCGATGTCCAATCTATAACAATGCCAGTGGTAAGGTAACATATAGGCGATGTCCAATCTATAACAATGCCAGTGGTAAGGTAACATATAGGCGATGTCCAATCTATAACAATGCCAGTGGTAAGGTAACATATAGGCGATGTCCAATCTATAACAATGCCAGTGGTAAGGTAACATATAGGCGATGTCCAATCTATAACAATGCCAGTGGTAAGGTAACATATAGGCGATGTCCAATCTCTAACAATGCCAGTGGTAAGGTAACATATAGGCGATGTCCAATCTCTAACAATGCCAGTGGTAAGGTAACATATAGGCGATGTCCAATCTCTAACAATGCCAGTGGTAAGGTAACATATAGGCGATGTCCAATCTCTAACAATGCCAGTGGTAAGGTAACATATAGGCGATGTCCAATCTCTAACAATGCCAGTGGTAAGGTAACATATAGGCGATGTCCAATCTCTAACAATGCCAGTGGTAAGGTAACATATAGGCGATGTCCAATCTCTAACAATGCCAGTGGTAAGGTAACATATAGGCGATGTCCAATCTCTAACAATGCCAGTGGTAAGGTAACATATAGGCGATGTCCAATCTATAACAATGCCAGTGGTAAGGTAACATATAGGCGATGTCCAATCTATAACAATGCCAGTGGTAAGGTAACATATAGGCGATGTCCAATCTATAACAATGCCAGTGGTAAGGTAACATATAGGCGATGTCCAATCTATAACAATGCCAGTGGTAAGGTAACATATAGGCGATGTCCAATCTATAACAATGCCAGTGGTAAGGTAACATATAGGCGATGTCCAATCTATAACAATGCCAGTGGTAAGGTAACATATAGGCGATGTCCAATCTATAACAATGCCAGTGGTAAGGTAACATATAGGCGATGTCCAATCTATAACAATGTCAGTGGTAAGGTAACATATAGGCGATGTCCAATCTATAACAATGCCAGTGGTAAGGTAACATATAGGCGATGTCCAATCTATAACAATGCCAGTGGTAAGGTAACATATAGGCGATGTCCAATCTATAACAATGCCAGTGGTAAGGTAACATATAGGCGATGTCCAATCTATAACAATGCCAGTGGTAAGGTAACATATAGGCGATGTCCAATCTCTAACAATGCCAGTGGTAAGGTAACATATAGGCGATGTCCAATCTCTAACAATGCCAGTGGTAAGGTAACATATAGGTGATGTCCACTCTCTAACAATGCCAGTGGTAAGGTAACATATAGGTGATGTCCAATCTATAACAATGCCAGTGGTAAGGTAACATATAGGTGATGTCCAATCTCTAACAATGCCAGTGGTAAGGTAACATATAGGCGATGTCCAATCTCTAACAATGCCAGTGGTAAGGTAACATATAGGTGATGTCCAATCTCTAACAATGCCAGTGGTAAGGTAACATATAGGTGATGTCCAATCTCTAACAATGCCAGTGGTAAGGCAACATATAGGCGATGTCCAATCTCTAACAATGCCAGTGGTAAGGTAACATATAGGCGATGTCCAATCTCTAACAATGCCAGTGGTAAGGTAACATATAGGCGATGTCCAATCTATAACAATGCCAGTGGTAAGGTAACATATAGGCGATGTCCAATCTATAACAATGCCAGTGGTAAGGTAACATATAGGCGATGTCCAATCTATAACAATGCCAGTGGTAAGGTAACATATAGGCGATGTCCAATCTATAACAATGCCAGTGGTAAGGTAACATATAGGCGATGTCCAATCTATAACAATGCCAGTGGTAAGGTAACATATAGGCGATGTCCAATCTCTAACAATGCCAGTGGTAAGGTAACATATAGGCGATGTCCAATCTATAACAATGCCAGTGGTAAGGTAACATATAGGCGATGTCCAATCTCTAACAATGCCAGTGGTAAGGTAACATATATGCGATGTCCAATCTCTAACAATGCCAGTGGTAAGGTAACATATAGGCGATGTCCAATCTCTAACAATGCCAGTGGTAAGGTAACATATAGGCGATGTCCAATCTCTAACAATGCCAGTGGTAAGGTAACATATAGGCGATGTCCAATCTCTAACAATGCCAGTGGTAAGGTAACATATAGGCGATGTCCAATCTCTAACAATGCCAGTGGTAAGGTAACATATAGGCGATGTCCAATCTCTAACAATGCCAGTGGTAAGGTAACATATAGGTGATGTCCAATCTCTAACAATGCCAGTGGTAAGGTAACATATAGGCGATGTCCAATCTCTAACAATGCCAGTGGTAAGGTAACATATAGGCGATGTCCAATCTATAACAATGCCAGTGGTAAGGTAACATATAGGCGATGTCCAATCTATAACAATGCCAGTGGTAAGGTAACATATAGGCGATGTCCAATCTATAACAATGCCAGTGGTAAGGTAACATATAGGCGATGTCCAATCTATAACAATGTCAGTGTTAAGGTAACATATAGTCGATGTCCAATCTATAACAATGCCAGTGGTAAGGTAACATATAGGCGATGTCCAATCTATAACAATGCCAGTGGTAAGGTAACATATAGGCGATGTCCAATCTATAACAATGCCAGTGGTAAGGTAACATATAGGCGATGTCCAATCTATAACAATGCCAGTGGTAAGGTAACATATAGGCGATGTCCAATCTCTAACAATGCCAGTGGTAAGGTAACATATAGGTGATGTCCAATCTCTAACAATGCCAGTGGTAAGGTAACATATAGGTGATGTCCACTCTCTAACAATGCCAGTGGTAAGGTAACATATAGGTGATGTCCAATCTATAACAATGCCAGTGGTAAGGTAACATATAGGTGATGTCCAATCTCTAACAATGCCAGTGGTAAGGTAACATATAGGCGATGTCCAATCTCTAACAATGCCAGTGGTAAGGTAACATATAGGTGATGTCCAATCTCTAACAATGCCAGTGGTAAGGTAACATATAGGTGATGTCCAATCTCTAACAATGCCAGTGGTAAGGTAACATATAGGTGATGTCCAATCTCTAACAATGCCAGTGGTAAGGTAACATATAGGCGATGTCCAATCTATAACAATGCCAGTGGTAAGGTAACATATAGGCGATGTCCAATCTATAACAATGCCAGTGGTAAGGTAACATATAGGCGATGTCCAATCTATAACAATGCCAGTGGTAAGGTAACATATAGGCGATGTCCAATCTCTAACAATGCCAGTGGTAAGGTAACATATAGGCGATGTCCAATCTCTAACAATGCCAGTGGTAAGGTAACATATAGGCGATGTCCAATCTCTAACAATGCCAGTGGTAAGGTAACATATAGGCGATGTCCAATCTCTAACAATGCCAGTGGTAAGGTAACATATAGGCGATGTCCAATCTCTAACAATGCCAGTGGTAAGGTAACATATAGGCGATGTCCAATCTCTAACAATGCCAGTGGTAAGGTAACATATAGGCGATGTCCAATCTCTAACAATGCCAGTGGTAAGGTAACATATAGGCGATGTCCAATCTCTAACAATGCCAGTGGTAAGGTAACATATAGGCGATGTCCAATCTCTAACAATGCCAGTGGTAAGGTAACATATAGGCGATGTCCAATCTCTAACAATGCCAGTGGTATGGTAACATATAGGCGATGTCCAATCTCTAACAATGCCAGTGGTAAGGTAACATATAGATGATGTCCAATCTCTAACAATGCCAGTGGTAAGGTAACATATAGGCGATGTCCAATCTCTAACAATGCCAGTGGTAAGGTAACATATAGGCGATGTCCAATCTCTAACAATGCCAGTGGTAAGGTAACATATAGGCGATGTCCAATCTCTAACAATGCCAGTGGTAAGGTAACATATAGGCGATGTCCAATCTCTAACAATGCCAGTGGTAAGGTAACATATAGGCGATGTCCAATCTCTAACAATGCCAGTGGTAAGGTAACATATAGGCGATGTCCAATCTCTAACAATGCCAGTGGTAAGGTAACATATAGGCGATGTCCAATCTCTAACAATGCCAGTGGTAAGGTAACATATAGGCGATGTCCAATCTCTAACAATGCCAGTGGTAAGGTAACATATAGGCGATGTCCAATCTCTAACAATGCCAGTGGTAAGGTAACATATAGGCGATGTCCAATCTCTAACAATGCCAGTGGTAAGGTAACATATAGGCGATGTCCAATCTCTAACAATGCCAGTGGTAAGGTAACATATAGGCGATGTCCAATCTCTAACAATGCCAGTGGTAAGGTAACATATAGATGATGTCCAATCTCTAACAATGCCAGTGGTAAGGTAACATATAGGCGATGTCCAATCTCTAACAATGCCAGTGGTAAGGTAACATATAGATGATGTCCAATCTCTAACAATGCCAGTGGTAAGGTAACATATAGGCGATGTCCAATCTCTAACAATGCCAGTGGTAAGGTAACATATAGGCGATGTCCAATCTCTAACAATGCCAGTGGTAAGGTAACATATAGGCGATGTCCAATCTCTAACAATGCCAGTGGTAAGGTAACATATAGGCGATGTCCAATCTCTAACAATGCCAGTGGTAAGGTAACATATAGGCGATGTCCAATCTCTAACAATGCCAGTGGTAAGGTAACATATAGGCGATGTCCAATCTCTAACAATGCCAGTGGTAAGGTAACATATAGATGATGTCCAATCTCTAACAATGCCAGTGGTAAGGTAACATATAGGCGATGTCCAATCTCTAACAATGCCAGTGGTAAGGTAACATATAGATGATGTCCAATCTCTAACAATGCCAGTGGTAAGGTAACATATAGGCGATGTCCAATCTCTAACAATGCCAGTGGTAAGGTAACATATAGGCGATGTCCAATCTCTAACAATGCCAGTGGTAAGGTAACATATAGGCGATGTCCAATCTCTAACAATGCCAGTGGTAAGGTAACATATAGGCGATGTCCAATCTCTAACAATGCCAGTGGTAAGGTAACATATAGGCGATGTCCAATCTATAACAATGCCAGTGGTAAGGTAACATATAGGTGATTTATCGGTTGTAAAATAGTTAACTCTTAAATTAACATCCCTGAGCTTCAATGCACTCGCCCCTTTCCCCCAGTGGAATAGTTCCGGATAAAACATTATAACATTATAATAAGCGTATCAGGGATTATGTACAATACTGCACAATTATTCTAATTATTGAAGATAGCCAGCAGGGACGGCCTAGGGCAAGGCGAACAAGGTAATCGTCGTGGGCCCTGCGCTGCTGGCGGAAATCAACTTCGCGATGCATTTTTGTTGCTTGAGGACTCACTCATTGCTTGATGCCTTGGGCCCTGCACATCCTAGGGCTGTTTCTGATAGCCAGATCGAACAGTATATTATCAGTTTACAATTTCTGTTATGTTAGTATGATGTTAGCATGATCACAAAGTTTATCAACTATTATTGCATTAAGGGAAATATATTTTGTCCTAATGTAAAACTAGTAAAACCTAGTTTGTGCTGCTTTGCTCGTGTCTAGGAAAAATGTTTAAAACTTAGAAGCGAACATATGAAAATATTGCTTCAATACGGATGCTTGGCGTATGTACTGATCTAAAAATGTACGATTTATCAGTGACCCTTTTTGATTCTACTAAAGAAGAATGTGAACATAACTTCTTCATGTCCAAAACACGTGACATAGGCCTGAACCTTTTTTGTCGAATCATATTTGCTTAATAATATATCACGGTAAACACCTTATATTACATTAAAGAAAGAATATACTTATGTAACGTCCCGGGCTTTACTTCACCACA
This sequence comes from Unio pictorum, assembly GCA_030141615.1. NCBI lineage: Eukaryota > Metazoa > Mollusca > Bivalvia > Unionida > Unionidae > Unio > Unio pictorum. The sequence continues at coordinate 644,897 of JARLTB010000212.1, read as the reverse complement.
AGGCCAGCTTTGACTTGAAGTCAACGTGGGATTTTAATCCCAAGGCAGAAGAGATATTTAAGTTTCAATAATTTAAGAAACGCTATTAATGATAAATATAAATGTAACAATGTGCATGATGAATAAAAAGTAAAATTGTAAACTTCTAGTCCAAACTATTGTTTTGAAATAGATCCAAATGAAATGATATGTTGTATGTTCTTTCCCTTATAAAACACGCCTACAATTCGCTGTTTACATACACGTATATGGCATGTGTGGCTAAGTGCAAATTCAAGAAGGTTCATAACAAAATAATCATTGAAAAATTATTAATGGATTTGCCAGCAAAACGTAAATCCAGAAAAAAATGAATTACAAAACACACGAAGCATGATACCACTCGGACGTGTTTCCCAATGAATATAGTATTGTTATAGTCTAGAATGCGTTAAATTTTGAAATAAAAAGTTAGAAATGTTTTTTTTCTTCAATACAAATTCTGTATAGCCAGCTAAAGGTCACAGCAACATAATGTGAGATGACGAATACCCTGTTGGAATAATACACTGGATGATCCCTAGTTTACATGTTTAGCTATTTACCGTAGTAACATTACCGACACCTTAATACACTTCTCTATTAACATTTCTTTATGTAGTAATAAACTGCAGTGAAATGGACCACTGTGTTGCCACTGGAGACAATAGATACGCATGTAATCAGCCGAATAACGCTACTGGAGTATTGGCAAGGTTAATTCTACTTGAGCATCAATCTTTAACAATGAAGAATATATTGAAGGTTTATTTTATATAATTTGGAATATTATATAGTGTGGAATGCCTTATTTCGCTAAACTAAATTGTGATCTTTATTACCGCTGTCATATTTACTCTCCTAATTACTCTAAAGTCATTCCAAACCACAATTGGAGGAATATTTGCTTCACTCCTTGTGATAGATGTTGATGTCAAAGTGATGACATAAACATTCAACACTGACACGACAACAGCTGCCAAGGACATCATTGGCCTCTATCGCCCAAAGAAGATAAAAAAAATGGGTTATAGAAGAGATTCTGAATATATGTGATGCCCGAAGAGACATCAAAAGCACCAGACACACAGCAGGGGCATTGGAGTACCGAGAAATAAACAAGAATACCAGACAACACTCGAAGAAAGCAAAAGCACCAGATACACAGCAGGGGCATTGGAGTACCGAGAAATAAACAAGAATACCAGACAACACTCGAAGAAAGCAAAAGCACCAGATACACAGCAGGGGCATTGGAGTACCGAGAAATAAACAAGAATACCAGACAACACTCGAAGAAAGCAAAAGCACCAGATACACAGCAGGGGCATTGGAGTACCGAGAAATAAACAAGAATACCAGACAACACTCGAAGAAAGCAAAAGAAGATTGGATTGGACAAAAGTGCACAGAAACAAAGAGCAGTCTGATAAAGAATACTAGCAAAAAGGCATACCAAATTGTGAAAGACCTCACCAGACAGAAGCAACCAAAAGTCAGTACGATTCAAGAAGAAAATAGAAAATGCATCACAGAACCAAGTGACATTGCAGAAAGATGGATTGAGTATTGTAAAGAACTTTACAACCATCAGTCCACAGGAGACGTGGAGGTGATTGAAGTTCCTAACTCCACAAATGATGATGATTTCCTTATTCTCAAAGAAGAGGTGGAGTCAGCAATAATAGCACTGAAGAATGGGAAGGCAGCTGGAGTAGACAACATCCCAGCTGAACTTATCAAGAATGGTGGGGTATTGATAGAGCTACTAACAAAAGTCTGCAGCAAGATATGGCAGATAGGAGAATGGCGAACACAGTAGGCGCATTCACTGATTATACCACTAACCCAAAAAGGCAATCTCCAATATATATATATATATATATATATATATATATATATATATATATATATATATATATATATATATATATATATATATATATATATATATATCATATGTTATTCGGCATGTAGTTATGTGAGAAAGCTTGCCGGTAGCTTCTCGTGGGTCAGTGGTTCTTTCCGGGTTTTTTTCCGGGTTCTTCCTCCACCAATAATACTGGCCGCCATGTATAGCCTATATTGTGCTGAAAAATGGCGTTAAACCATAAATAACATAAAAACATAAAACATATCATGTGTTCATAGATTTCAAAAAGGCATTTGACAGAGTGGTGGCATGAGGCATTGTGGGCTACAATGTAGAATACAGCATAAGTCAAACGTTGACTAATACCATCAAGCAGCTGTACGCCAAGGCTACCAGTGCAGTAATTGCACAATGTTATGTGCGTGACTGGTTCAAGACATAAGTTGGAGTATGTGAATGATGTCTCCTATCATCCTTGCTTTTCAACATTTACTTAGAGCGCATCATGAGCGAAGCTCTTTAAAACCACGTGGTACAGTCAGCATTTGAGAGCGTAACATCACCAGCCTACGCTGTGCAGACGACATTGATGAGCTGGCAGGCAGTGAAGACGAGTTTGCCACCATAGTGAAGAACCTAGATGAAACATATTCCAGACTTGACATGGAGATAAGCGTCGAGAAGACAAAGTTGATGACAAATATTGGTAAACAAATCTCAACCAAGATCGAAATCAGAACAGGAACTGGAAACAGTGGGCAAGTTCAAATATCTTCGTTCCATAAACACTAAAAAGGGATTCAGAGCATAAATTGTGTCACAAGCAGCACAAACAATGGCAGCTATGTCAAAGCTAAGACCAATCTGGAGAGACAAGAACATCTGTCTGAAATCTAATATCAGACTATTGAGAGCACTAGTCATCTCAATCTTTTTGTATTCATGTGAGGCCTGGACCCTGACACCAGAATTACAAAGAAGAATCCAGGCACTTGAAATGAGATGCTTCAGAATCATCCTTGGCATCTCTTACATGGACCACATCACAAATAAAGAAGTGAGTAATACTATCAGGCACAAAGTAGGCCTTTATGAAGCCCTCCTCACCACTGTCAAAAAGAGAAAGCTGAAATGGTATGGCCATATCACTAGAGCTAACTGTCTATCCACAACAGTACTGCAGGGCAGCGTCCAGGTTGGCAGCAGTAGAGGTAGACAGAAAAAAGTGGACTTGCAACATCACATAATGGACCAGAAAAAGAGACACAGACATTGGCACAGGATCAAGACAAGTGGAGGGAACTGTTCAGATGTTCAGCAGCAAAGTGCCTCAACGACCACATTAGGTCAAGAGACTGATGATGATGATGATGATGATGATGACGAATTACTCTACCTATACATTCGTTGCCGGTCAGAATATCAGAGTACGGCACAAGACTGGCATTTATATTCATGAGACCCGTTGGTCTTACGCTGGGATTGACGGGAAAAGCCTTGGTCGTAAGCATACGGGTAGTTGAATGAGATGTAACAACAGCTTAGTAACTTTACAAAGTATGATGGCTCGCGAAATGTTATTCGCAAATACACAAGCAATTTGTCAGTGGAATTATTTGGAGACTTTATGTGAAGATATTCGCATCAGAACTTAACTCTGCATCTCAGAAAATGAATATACTACGCTAAATAGTTTAAGAGGACTTACACGCGGTTAAAACACAAACACCAAACGGCCAATTCGGACCAACATTGACAACGGAAGACAAACTCGTACAATGTAAGTGTCAATTACAAAATCACTCAAATAACTGTATATCGATCATTTGTAGTCACTAAATGTGATAATACGATATTTATTGTGCCTAGCAGCCATGCAAGTCCTTAATATCTTCATGTATGTATTAAAATGTATCCCATATTGCCATTATAAAACTATATTTGATGCCGATACTATTTATGTTTTATAACACCAGAATTTAATCCAACTTAAAATAACATTAAAAAAAAAAAATGCCACTGGAGATAAACAGCAATGGGATAGTGAGCATTGAAAACAATTTATAATTTATTTTTATTTTTATTTTATAATTTATTTTTGTTTATTTTTTAATTTATATCAGATGCTAAGCGTTAGTTCTAGATAAATTGTGGTAAATTGAAACCTCAGATTTGGCATTGTAAGACACTTTGTTGCTTAAGGCGTTAGATATGACTTTGTATTAAGTTATGATTAATTAAAGCCTAAAATATGGCTTTGTAAGAAAAAAACACTTAAACTACACGTTACTTCCGACATCTAAGTCCATGTATACTGGGGCACTAGATGCTACAGCACCATCTGCCATTTGCGGATACTTGTTTCTAAACCATGCCGAAAGAGACCCTGCAATAATAATAATAATAATAATAATAATAATAATAATAATAATAATAATAATAATAATAATAATAATAACTATTTTCTATTTAGATTACAGTCATGCCCACTCGATACTTTCTTTTTGCAGAAGTGATACATTTTATTGCATTTCTTATACAATATATACATATATAATTCCCTGTACATGTTATAACATGATAGCATGAATAAAAATACGAAGTTAAACTTATCTGATTTAGAAACGGAATATAATTTATAAGTTTTTACTCTAAACTTTGGATATGAGTATTTATATTCCATATGGAACAGTCTATTTTCGTATTACATATCCATTAGAGACCAAATGAAGTGATTCTGTACATAAAGTGAATTGCAATGCAAGTTATATATCTTTTGATACATTTAAATCATTTTACGAGAACAAATTTAAGTAGTACAGATTTCGAAATATGACCATTAAAGAATTTTACAGGATAAAACCAATTTTGTTATCACATATTTTTCTATATCTCATTTTTACCCGAGTAGCCGCCTCCAAAAGTGATAAGTTTGTTATTGGTCAGGTTGAATTTGATCCTAAGCTCATCGTCAATGAAGGCAGCAATATCCGCCAAAGCTTGTTTGCTATTGAGAAACGTTAAGCTCTCCAAACTCAGATCACTGCCAACAAAAGAAATGTCAAAATATGTACCACTAGCTCACAGTCATTGCATTTCTATTTAATGTGAAGACAGACTCTTAATGATATATCAAGTTAAACCCAATTTAATTAAGAAGTATAATCGTCATAATAAAGATGGGGGCCCGCGCTTTCCGTTACGGATCACTGCCGTCTCACCTCTGTCTGCGTGGGTTCGAGTCTAAGATTCGGCTAATGTAGTTATGTGAGAAAGCTTGCCAGTAGCTTCTCGTGGGTCGGTGGTTCTTTCCGGGTGTTTTCCCGGGTTCTTCTTCCACCAATAAAACTGGCCGCCATGTATAGCGTATCTTGTGCTGAAAAATGACGTTAAACCCTAAAAAAATAATTAAAAAAACAAAAATCACAATTAAGATAGCAATACTCTGTCTCTTTTAACGGAAATTAATTTTTGGAGGAGAGCAGCAGTAAAATAGCACATCCTCCCACTTATATGATTTGTAAAAATACTGGTCTAGGACATCTTTGAAAAACGTATTTTCGTAGACCTCCAAACTGAGACGAAAAAGAATATTTATAGTTGCATATGATGCAGATATGACATTACCTTCATAAAATGCCAAATATATGTTTATGTTTAACGTTTCAAAAATATTCGACCAGAACCATGTATATTTCCAAACTAAACAGCTAAAATCATTTCTAATGAAGTCGATATTTTTTTTTTACTTAACTAACCCACCAAGTAGCTCTCTAAAGAATTATTCAAAATAAATTTCTAAATCGAACATTATTTATACGATTCTTTAAGAATATGAAACTGCTGGAAAAAAATTTTAAAAAAAGAATCAAAAAGTTAATTGTATCAAAAAAGCCATTTTTATTTATGCAGATACGAGAAAATGTGGTTTTCCATTTGCGATTACAAGATCACCAATTATGCGTAATTTTTACTTCTAAACGATTAACTCCTTCTATCGACAAGTTAAGTTAGCTCCTCGTCTTTATGAAATCCTTTCTGACCGACGATGACGTCCATAATCCATCCGATTGATACAAGTTGTACAGCAATATGAAGATGCTATCTTTTTATTGATTGTTTGTTAAGATAAAAGTGTATACCGGAAATAATCTTGGACCACTTTGTTCCATGCTGCCACATATCGGTTTAAAATGAAGATAACTGGCTAAGGTCCCTTAGTATGAATATTGAAATATGCACTTGATTACATAACAGTTAGTGCTTGTACATTTTTACGGAGGTTCAAATTTATTTAAGCACTTGTTCAAAAATACATTTCATTCGCATGCTTGTTTATCTGAAACGACGACAATATACACATATTCTTTATTTCAAAATATGGTCATTTATTTCTATAAGGTACAGTTAAAATATCCACATGAATGTTTCTTTATCGTTTTACCAGTCTAATTTGTTTTGTAAGTTTGTTTTTATTTCCGTACACATGCATATATATATATTAAATTCTTTGTTGTCTATTTTGATTTAGCACCTACGAGATCAATAATTTTATGTCAGTATTATATACCAATGCTATTTCAAGGGAATACTTCCATCATAGACTGGTGACAATATATATCCGTCAGCATGATTGATTTGATTTAGTTTTAAAGGATTTTTCTTCAAATTTTGGAGTAATTATTTCTATGTTCTCTATGTATTTTTCCGACACAATTATTCATGCTGGTTTCAAACTGTTCACATAATCATCAGGTGTTTTCCATTTCATCAGCACACATATTTTAATGTTGGGTCTTTTCATCTTTAATCATATTTGGAACCTTGTAATCGTAATTTGTTTGTCTTCAATTAACTCATCCTCTTGGCACAATTCATCTCAATATGTGTTCAGTTATGCAATTTGTAGGCAACCAGCTCACTTTATGTCCTTTGTATACTTTAAAGACGTGCTCTAAAAAAAAATTCTGGGGCCCTTTTTATGTTCCCTTTCGGTTAATGAGCTTTTATATCAGCCTTTGAACATATCAACTTCGTACATCGAAGAAGAGCAATAAAAAACTAACCAGCAAGAATGAGTTTACATTAAAATTTGGAACGGCTCATAAGATCTCCGATTAGAAGTTAAAACGTTTGAATCGCAAGTTCATCCTGCCCGCAAACATTTACCGCTGTTCTTGAACAAAGTATATGTAAAGTTCTAAGAGCAAAGGTAACCTTCACAAAAATTATATGTTAGGCATTTAGAGCAAAGGTGACCTTCACAAAGTATATGTTAGGCGTTTAGAGCAAAGGTGAGCTTCACAAAGTATACGTTAGGCGTTAAGAGCAAAGGTGACCTTTACTAAGTATATGTTATGCTTTATGGCAAATGCGATGTTCACACAGTACTGAATCTGTGATTGTGTGTTTTCAAAAAGCTATTATTGAGGGCCATGGTTATATGACCTATTAGCGGTGAACCTGAATAAAAATGTATTGTAATTTTACTCAATGTGTGTGTGTGTGTGTGTGTGTGTGTGTGTGTGTAAAGCAAGAACAACGAATGCTAAACGCATAAAATGTATTTGCGCCATAAAAAGTCATGATACCCACCATTAATTGTAAAAATTTTGATTTTGTACAGGCATAGTCATTTTCATTTGATCGGAGTTGTTGATCCATTTAGTTCCACATCAACGGTGAACGATGTGAATCGACGATCTTTGACTCGTGAAGATGGGTTTCGGTAATATGTCGCAGTACAAAGAAGCTAATAAGGAAAACTATGTGCTTCCTAAAAACGACTGTGTTTTTTTAATGAAATGTGACGATTTGGAAAAAAGAGGAAATTCGAGCATTAATAGATCGTGGCTAGGTATTTATCAACTTTACTTCCATTGTGAGTGATTAGGTAAAATTATTCACTTCGATAAATATCCATCCATTAACCATTTAATCCTTTATTAAATAGTCACTAACTATATTTACACTTTTTAGTTCTAGGTAATATAAAATAAACATGTTATAATTCTATTATTCATTTGTTATTTTTTATATTGCCTTGAAATAATGACTCTGAATAACATCAATCTTCTAGTTTCTTCTATAGCGGCCAGTGTATTTGGTTGAGGAAGAATCCAGAAACCACCCGTCGAGAGCCCCCGACCCACGTGAAGCTTGTGCCACGGTTTTTTTCACATACCTGCGCTGGCCGAACGGAGACTAAAGCACATACATAGATAGGTGGGAAGTAAGTGAACTGTAGACCACTGGGTCACATGGGGCCCCACCACCACACATGTAAAGCAGTGACGGAATATCCAGCCATAGAAAAGGAAAATAAAACAATGCCATGTTGCTTCATATGGAACGTGACCTTCAGTCTTTGATATTCATAATGTTTGGTATAGAATGAGTAGGGGAAAATGAAAGGAATATCTAACATACTTATTTAAGACATATGTCATAACTGTGTTAAGGATAAATAGGAACGCGTGAGGCAAAAGAAAACAGTAAAGCATTACATTGGAAAAATCAATGCCATCATTAACCTGTTCATTTGATAACTTCCTTGATGACGAGAATTGGAATACAGTCGGGAGAATATTGAAATCCAACTGGACAGGAAAGAGACGCTCGTCTTGTATAGAGAAAACGAAAATAGAAATTGTGTCGTCTTTCAGATTTCATGTTTGTTATTGTGTCATCTATCTCTATGAATTGGAGTATGGTGATGGTATTATTGACTAATATGTCTACAAATAGGAAGAAGAGAAGAGAATAGAAGAATATATAGAAAGACAATTTTAATAAACATAATATACAGTAGATGGCATACTTGGTTGGCTGACTCTTCCCATAGAATCTGTGCTCTAGGAGTACGCAGAAGGCATTAAAAGTCTTAGCGTATTCGACCATGGCTCCATCCAGCAGCCATAGTGGGTCAGCGGATGCTTCTCCACCAATCAGAAGAAAGACTGGTCCCCCTGGTTTAAAGAAGGCATCGTTTACAAAGTATCGCTGAAAAAATCGTACGAAAGGTATATAAGCCGTGTGTAAAATATAAATACTGCATTCAACATAGAAACCTAGAATTCAGACATAAATGTTTCCTTTTTTAAACGGTGAACGTCTTATTTTGAAGCGATTCCAGTCTAAAGATTTCATTTGACTGTCAGGGAAGCTTAAAAAGCAACGAAATCATTACTGATATGTATTCCCGTGTTTTCGAGTATTATGCAGATTTAAAGATGTATTAAAAAGTATGCCAAATGTAAGGGAATCAGTGGAATTTAAACCTAATCATAATCGTTGAGTATATTTTTTCCTCTTGTCTAGATAAAAAAAAAATGTTTTTGCATTATTACTTACCTGGTTCCAATAGTAAACCCGAGAACCTGAAAAATGATCACGCCTCTGCAGATTAAATATCATCGGTTGGGGTAGGACTTCACCGGGTTTCTTCTCACGGGGTGGACCCAACATACCTCCTTTGGGTCTTCCACGAAGAATTATGGGAACCCAACCACATGCCAGGCATATTGCTTCAGCAACGACAACCAGAATTAGGAGAAGGTATTTCATGGCCGTCATGCTACTGTATCATGTGATAAACGTTTGCCCTTGACGTCTAACATGTATACAGTGCTTCAATATGATAACGGAATTTTGTTTGCATAACCCTAGCTCTTGATATTTATTACAAATATACAGTCCATATCGCATAAACAAAGGTTATTTGCGTTGTTCGTCTTGGAGTTTACATTTCCGGTGAAAAAGCGCATTATTAGGTATAAATCGGGGTGAACTACACACAGCGACGACCCAGATCTCCTGAATAAAATAGAATTTACATCCATGTGGTGTAATTTAGAAACTTAGAGGTTAACGAATCATTGAATATATCTATGGAAAAATAATACTGGATAATACGCCGTGACCTGAATGTTATTGTATACTGTAAGGTGAAATTTAATTTACGTGGATACGCTAGGAATCGAGTTATTCTGTTCATTATGAACGTGTATAAATAATACATCCATTGTTATATATGATGGTATATACTAAAGCACTGTTATTTCACGAGGAAGTTTATAAACACGCGACGCCCAGCGGCTGTTAACCTATGTAGAAGTGCAGAAAAAAGGGAATCAAATCTATAGAAGCACAATTTCACAAAAATGTCGGTTATTTTGAAGTCTAAATTGAACAATACGCAAGTTCAGTTATTAGTAAAGTGCATGCAATTTCATTGATGACCCTTTACAAAACTACTTTCGACTTATATCCAAATGGGTTTTGATTAAGAAATATTCTCAGTGTGTCGCATGCATTTTGATGCTTAGTCATATACCAATGGTGACGTATAGGCAATAATAATAATAATAATAATAATAATAATAATAATAATAATAATAATAATAATAATAATAATAATAATAAATGAGGACTTTGTATATCGCCTAATCTTTAGAAGCTCTAAGCGCTTTACAACATCTATTAGGACAGAAGTTTTAGTAAAAGTAATAAGATTGACACTTTCTCTAAATTGTATTAAAGTAATGTTTTACTCATCTATATTAAAGTAAGCTTCTAAAATATATTTAGATTAATTTCATTTATTTCTAAATCACAACTATATATATTAAAGGAATAAAAATAGTTGATGTTGCAAGCAAAAGGCCAATGTACATTGTTGTGTGGAATAAGTGTATGAACTCAGCAAGAAATATAATTCTGCAAGCTATAATATAATACATTGGCGAATTTCCAAAGCAGTGACTAAAAGCTTGGGTCTAACTTTCTGTCGAATGACGTAAAACAAAATGATTCTTATGTAATGAAGAGTGAGGTATCTCTGCTGGTTAGATGTACCGAGGGATGGCCATATTTGGTCTTGCCGTGCGCCAGACACATATAAATAAGCGCGCAAATCTCCCATGTCAGTTCCTCACATCTAGAAGCTAGCAAGAGCTTGTCATTTTCATTACAAGTAAGAACTGTATATGTCGTAAACTTCTTTTAAAAACAGGCATTTTTAATGTTTGAGATTTTAATGGTAAAGTTCATATGTTTGCAATATTGTTCACTGAACTCTTTTATTTATAATACATTGTAATAGAAAGTTTAATTGTTTTAAAGAATTAATATTTAATTATATTTATGGTAATTTTTATTGTAAAAGACGAATTCGCTACCAACTTAATGTTTAGATTTAATGTTGAAATAAAGTATTCTTTAAGTAACAAAGAATCTAGCAACATATTCCAAATCAATATTCTATTTTGAAATGAGTAAAATACATTTCTTTAAATTGATTGTTGCATTAATTGCAGCTATTACATTTTATACTTTTGGCTATCATGAAATTGATCGAGATTTAACCATTTGTAATAAATTCTAAATAGCAGAAATAATACAAATAAATGAAGTTGGAAAGCTTAAAAGGAAAGTGTAATTTTATATGTATTTCATGTATTTTGATTATTAAGATTATAGATGTGTTTCTAGAATGTAGTAATATATATGTATTGATTATTTAAATAAAGTTCCTCACATCTAGAGCTTGCAAGAGGCTTGTCTTTTTCCTCACAGATATAGCTGTATCCCATCATCGTAGTGACACCTTCTTTAAGGAGCTCATTCGTTCTTCTCTTCTCTCTATCATTTCGGATTCCAAATTTAATACATCTATGACATTATGAGGAAACATTTTTCATAATAGCTCTCATAAAACATCTATAATGATATGACTGCAAAAAAACATCCAACAGCAATAAATTAAACCACCATGCAATAATAAAACATAAAACTGCTGATAATATGTCATAAACATTTTTAGGTCTTAAGGTGCATTTCAAGAGCATTCTTGAAAGGGATCGCTGTGTCTTTGTGTCTAATGTAGTGTGCAATTTATTCTACGTTGTAGGGCCCTCGTATGCAAAAGAACATTGTTCATATGATTTCGTTATGATAGTGGGAATATTGAGTATATGATTGTCAGAAGAGGAGCATAAGTATCTTGCTGGTGTGTACACATGGTTGAGGCCGGATAGGTATGCTGGACTGGAGTCTTTCAGTGAAACGTAGCACAGAGAACAAATTTTGTTTTATATTTGTAATCGAATGGATAGCCAGTGTAGAGTACAGATCAGCGGGAGGTGTGCTCTGATTGTGGTACTCTAAATATGATCCGATCAGCTGTGTTTTGAGCTTTTTGAAGTTTCTGGAGTAGATATTGAGACAAACCAGACAGAATTGAGTTACAATAGTCCAGTCTTGAAAGTACTAATGAATACACAAGTGTTTTAGTGGCATCAACTGAACGATATTTGCGAATGGAGCTGATGCGTCTCAGCTTAAGATATGCAGCCATGACATGTTAGTGCAGTGTGAGAGTACTGTACAAAGTAACACCTAGGTTTAGTACTGACTGTGAATTTAATGTTGGTGTTGCTGATATTTGTTGTTTCAGGTAAAGGATTTCGATGCGTTGTGATCAGAATGGCATCAGTTTTATCATCATTCATCTGCAGCTTGTTACATGTCAGGCATGGTTTAAAATCTTAAATGCACCTCTCTACTCCTTGGATGGTAGCATCAACTTCAGTTTTGTGGCTAGACTTGTATATTTGAGTGTAATCAGAGTACAACTGGTGAGACAATGGGTGAAGATCTATAACACTTGATAGCGACAGAGTGTATAGAATGAAGTGAACAGGTCCAAGAACAGACCCCTGTGGAACATAACAACATAGATCAGCTGGGCTGGAGTGTATTCCATTTGTAGATATAATTTGTGTCCATTGACGACTAAGTAGGACCTGAACCACTGTAAGGCTGTATTGGGAATGAAAAATACATGCTGGAAACGGTGAAGTAATATATCATGGTCTATTATGTCAAATGCTGCAGACAAATCAAAGAGCGCGATGACTGTAATCTTTCCGCTATCCAAAGCAGAAAGAATGGCATTAAATACCTTCAGAAGAGTAGTTTCAGTACTGTAGCAAGGACGGTATGCAGACAATACATTGCTAGAAAGACTGCTTTAATTCGAATGAGATACAAGTTGGGTTAGAACAACATTTTCTGAGTTTTTTTTATATGAACGGGAGATTAGAGGACTGGACGGCAGGTCTTTATATCGTTATGGTCAAGTGTTGGTTTCTTCAGCAGAGGCTTTACGATGGCAGTTTTAAAAAATGATGGGAATTGCCCAGATTTGTGTGTGTGTGTGTGTGTGTGTGTGAGAGAGAGAGAGAGAGAGAGAGAGAGAGAGAGAGAGAGAGAGAGAGAGAGAGAGAGAGAGAGAGAGAGAGAGAGAGAGAGAGAGAGAGATGGAAGGCTAAAAGGATTGTTTATTTTATGTCATATTTTGAGTTTATTAAATGAGAAATCATGACCAATTTGAGACTGTATATATGTCACGATCTGTTTTTCTTAAAAACGTGGATATGGTTCGCGCTACTCCCACCATTGTAACTGTCAGGGATGGTCGATGTCTTGCACTGTTTGTCTTTTGGACTGTTGTGACTATAACCATTTACCAATAGTCTTAATGTCATTTTTAAGTAGCCCATGTATGTTTCATAAACTGATAATGAACACGAAAATAGAGTTAAATAAACGAAAATTGGTTACTCACGGTCTAGACCGTAATGATTCGGCCAAGTCGCTTTGAACTCATAAGAGCATGAAATCCAAGAGTCATTTGTATGTCAAGCAAAACAACACATCCTTTGCTTTGAATATTGAACTTATACTCAGAAAACTTATGTCAAATCAGATAAAAGATTAAAACCATTCTGTGGGATGTTCAAAACCATGATTGTCTACCATTGGTAGAATCATTTGTTTCATGCTGACGTAGCTATTCCTTTATAGGTGGAGAATCACCTAATAGCTATGTAGCAAACTCCCTCAACAGAACTCATTAACTTATAAAGGCTTTAAAAGTGAAATGTAATATTCTGAGAAAAGAATAAAAATATAAGAATAAATACAATTATAAATAACTGCAATTATAGGAATATAATGTGATATTTTTTCTTAGTAAATCGTGGTATAAAGTGTCAGCTGACGACTCAGAGATTAGTCCTACATGGAAGGCCTGACGCTGATATTTATGTTTTGGGGGTCAGGGTCTTACTGCCTAACGAACAGGCTGTGTAGAGTGTTTTGAACTCTACTGACAGGAAAAGAAAAGTGAAATTTTCATGATTATCACATACTTGGCAATAAATATTAACATTCATCCACATATTTAAGAGTTATTGATATACTTACTTTGTTGTCTTGATCGTAATCGACTCAAAATCTGACACTAGCAAATGAATGCATTTGTATGTTCCTTTGACTCACATTTCAACTGGTTGCAATGCGATAGTGGCTGAGGAATGCCGAAGTAGGTTTAACTAGGCCGTTTTATTTTAACGAAACGAAAATATCAAAGTATGAAGTATTCGAACAGCAAGCAACGTTTCGTTTCCTTCAAGTAACATTTTCCGATTGGAACCTACTTGAACATACTTCGGCATACCTCGACTACTGTCGCATTTCAACAAATTCAAATGTATGTCAACTGAACAAGAAAATGCGTCCGTTTGCAAGTGTCAGATATTGATTCCACCAGGATAAAAACAGCTCAGTAAGTATATTAATTAAACATTAATTAGTGGAAGAGTGTCGATATAGGTTGCCAAGTATGTGCAATATTCCTGAAACTTTGACTACTCGTTCCGATGTCAAGGACATCGGAACAGACTACACAAAGCCGTTATTTGGATCGTAAGACATAGCACCTAAACAAAATCAACATGTGCTATGTCTTACATGTATGACTACGTAGCGATCTGACTTAAATTGTTACAGCTTTGCTAAAAATTCTGAAACACACACACACACACACACACACACACACACACACACACACACACACACACCTCTTGCAGGAAGTGTTATGCATACGGGATAAAACAATGATTACTGCAGCAAGCTAAACCTTACATTAACTTTAACATTACATGAACTAACACATTGCATAATCTAATCATAGGTATTTAATAGCACATAACAAGTTTGCCGTTTACATTTATGAGTGACAGCTGGGTTTATGGCTGAATTTCATATGGCAAAGAAATGATTGCTTATTAATTGGTACTGTCACATTCAGTACTATATAATGTATCTAGATTTATTTAAAAGTTAAAAAAAGTCATCCAGTTATTGAAAAAAATAATAAGTCTTGTTGATCTGCATTGTCTTTGAAATCCATCATATAATTCAAAGAAACACCCAAAATTCTAGGAAATCCATCGACCAATAAGAGAGTTGATTTTTTCTCTGGCGCTCTTCAGTTGAGGCGGGTCTTGGGGTGTTGGGGAATACATGTCAGCACAGTGCGCAGTTCCTGTAAAGATATTTATTTATTTGTCTGTTTATTTATTTATCACTGTGTATCCTGTATATATTTGGCACACAACGAGTTTTCCAAGTAGGAAACCATATCTTACATGCAATTTTCACGTAGATTAAAATTAAAAATAGCAGTATAGTTATAATATCATGTTTTCTTTACGTAAAACCAATAATACATCTATTCAACAAAAAGGGAGACACAAACAGTAACTTTTGTTCAGACAAAATGAGTCACACCATCGGCACCCACATACATTTTTCGGGGTGGGGTGGGGTGGACAAACAATTGGTAGACAGCCGTTTTTACGGAGGTAGGCCAAAACATGTTTAGAGGTGAAATCCTGTGATGGCCATTAACCACCAGACCCTTGTTCCCTATATGTGGGTGCCCATACGTCACCCTATTCTATTGTAAAAGCATAACAACTGATCAATCACGACTTTGGAATTATACCAATTGGTCTACGGACATTTTTATGTATTGTTACGACTACATGATCTTAGATCATATGTCGCATAACAAAACCAAAACGTATGACAAAATTTAACCAATAATTTAATTATTTAACTTATAAAATGAAAATGTGAAATTGACTTGCAGTATTATGAATTAAATAACATTTCCAACATAAAAGAGTGTTCCGAATAAATCCCATGTCAAACATGTGCTGATGTAACAATATCCTTGAATATCCAGAAGTGCCAACAGGCGGATGAAACACAATGTCATTGACCAAACCTCGTTTTAACGAATTCACGATATCCATAAATATTTATTTAATCCCAACCAACATATGAGCATAAAATAAATTGCAGAGTGATATTAAAAAAGAATTATAATATAAATTAGGAAAGAGGAATCAGAATAACTGCGCAGCTCTGTCCTTATGGACATCTCAAAGACTCTTATGCGACTCAAAGTCGCAATTCATCTACGTGACTTATTTCGGAACACAACCAATCTGATTTAAGTCGTAAAACAACCAACCTGACATAATCGTCATATGGGACGTTATTCAGACAGAGTAATTATATAGAACACAAAACAGAATAAACAACCGATTTATAGCTCATTGCAGTCTACAGTTTGCAGTCGGGCAAAAAGTAGAAGAAACGATATAATAATAATAATAATAATAATAATAATAATAATAATAATAATAATAATAATAATAATAATAATAATAATAAACATGCATAAGAGATATGATATTAATGTATTTCTTGATGAATAAGGACTTTTAATCAAGCGAACCGGAATAAATATTGTAAGCCCATGAGCACATATACAGTTATTTCAGGTCTCCTTACCTTGGATGAATATTGGTACAACATCCTCTAACTTAGTGTTGTTAAAGGCAAGTGCATGCCACGGATCATTTGTACCACTTGGAAACACAGCTTTGGTCAACTGCATATTAAATCCTCCATAATACAAATTTGTCTCTTGTGCACCTGTTTCAGCTATGCAAAAATAATCACGACCAAAGACGCTGGCACACTGGTCACAGGAATAACTAAAAGTAAGAGCGAATAAGTATGAAACTATATGTCCATTGATGCATCCATTAAATTAAAGCCTATGTCAAATTCATTAAGTGTTCAACGCAAATTCATTAAGTGTTCAACGCAAATTCATTAAGTGTTCAACGCAATTTCATTAAGTGTTCAACGCAAATTCATTAAGTGTTCAACGCAAATTCATTAAGTGTTCAACGCAAATTCATTAAGTGTTCAACGCAAATTCATTAAGTGTTCAACGCAAATTCGTTAAGTGTTCAACGCAAATTCATTAAGTGTTCAACACAAAGTCATTAAGTGTTCAACGCAAAGTCATTAAGTGTTCAACGCAAATTCATTAAGTGTTCAACGCAAATTCATTAAGTGTTCAACGCAAATTCATTAAGTGTTCAACGCAAATTCATTAAGTATTCAACGCCATACTATGTTTTAAGATGAACACTTTATATGTTTACAACCCTCTTTATATGATATGCCTTTGTCCGATTATGATGTGCAAACTTCTTTATATGTGGTGTTTTCATCCACATACGATATACTTTTTGTCCATAGATTATGTGCAATCTTCTTTATGCGATGTACTTTTGTCCATAGAATATGTGCAAACGTCTATATAAGATGTACTTTTGTCCATAGATTAGGTGCAAACGTCCATATATAATTTTGTCCACAGATTATATGCAAACTTCTGTATACGATGTACTTTTATCCTCATATGATGTACTCATTTATTTATATTTGATCCTATTATCATTACATTTTATAGTAAAATGCAAAACTTTATTTCGGTCGAAACTTCCTTACATTGGGTACAAACTTCTTTATGACGATGAGGAATGAAGGATTTTGTTAGCATGTTAGTAAATAAATATGCGTATTAAACCTTAATCAGTAACACGTGACATGGTACCTTTAAGAAATCCTTGGTTGCCGGTCATTGATATAAGTATAGAGCTGATAGGGTATTTGACCGGGATACATTATTTTTAGGCAGGATCATTTGAACGTTCATAACATATAATATGAACTGATTGGAAATAATTCATGTTTGTGTTGTTACGACATGGTGGTCACAATATGTAGTAACAGAAAAGAAGAAAAACACAAAGTTTTATCAAACTTAACAAACAAACAATTTAGTCATGAAAATTACAAATGGAAAGGTGAGAGGAACTTCAAGTATTATGGAGTATTTCCAAACTAGTCCCTATAAAGGTCCATGAAGGTCCTAATTGAATGAAAAGTTCCTGATAAACTTCTTTACTGGAAATGTACTAGTACTACAAGAACCGGAATGTTGCCAAGATGGCGTTGACCAGAATTATTTCGAATAATTTATAACAGTTTCCGAATAATATTATATATTATTACATTGCGAATAACAAGCACTTCTGATTACTTTGAACAGTTAAAAAGATGTTTTTCCTCTTTGAATAATACCCATGTACAAAATAAAACACGTCTACAGACGTACAACAGAAACACATTAAGTGTGAAAGACTCCGAAATCGGAATGAATCTGATTGCCTAAATTCTCCTAATATACACCATATATTGCGACTGTACTTCGCAATAGATCATATATGACACAATCTTCTATAATTGTTGTTGTAGCCTTTTATTATATATCTAACCAGAAATAATGAAAGATTTACATAATGTCATTTACGAGTAAATTGTTTTGATACTGCTGGCATTATTTATCATATTAATGTTTGTTTCGTGCCTCAAGTATATGAAATAATTGTTCTCTTCAAGTTAATATGTATGTAATTATTTTACTCGTACGTATTAAATTTATTTTGCGATTTAGATCGATATATAAAATAGTTTATCATTTGTCTCAAAACAGGTGCCCGTACGTCTTTGTAAATGAAAGCTTTAGGTTCATTAGGTGAGTTCTCAAACATTCTGTACGAACCTAATATTTTTGAATCGCTTATTTAGTATAACGTAATTGAATCACCTATGGTTGTGTAATATTATGAGTCACATATTGTGTGCACTATTTATGAATAACCTATGGTTGTGTAATATTTATGAATCACCTATGGTTGTGTAATATTTATGAATCACCTATGGTTGTGTAATATTATGAGTCACATATTGTGTGCACTATTTATGAATCACATATGGTTGTGTAATATTTATGAATCACCTATGGTTGTGTAATATTATGAGTCACATATTGTGTGCACTATTTATGAATCACCTATGGTTGTGTAATATTTATGAATCACCTATGGTTGTGTAATATTTATGAATCACCTATGGTTGTGTAATATTATGAGTCACATATTGTGTGCACTATTTATGAATCACATATGGTTGTGTAATATTTATGAATCACCTATGGTTGTGTAATATTTATGAATCACCTATGGTTGTGTAATATTTATGAATCACCTATTGTGTGTAATATGTATGAGTCACATATTGTGTGCACTATTTATGAATAACCTATGGTTGTGTAATATTTATGAGTCACCTATGGTTGTGTAATATTATGAGTCACATATTGTGTGCACTATTTATGAATCACATATGGTTGTGTAATATTTATGAATCACCTATGGTTGTGTAATATGTATGAGTCACATATTGTGTGCACTATTTATGAATCACCTATGGTTGTGTAATATTTATGAATCACCTATGGTTGTGTAATATTATGAGTCACATATTGTGTGCACTATTTATGAATCACCTATGGTTGTGTAATATTTATGAATCACCTATGGTTGTGTAATATTTATGAATCACCTATGGTTGTGTAATATTTATGAATCACCTATGGTTGTGTAATATTTATGAATCACCTATGGTTGTGTAATATTTATGAATCACCTATGGTTGTGTAATATTTATGAATCACCTATGGTTGTGTAATATTATGAGTCACATATTGTGTGCACTATTTATGAATCACCTATGGTTGTGTAATATTTATGAATCACCTATGGTTGTGTAATATTTATGAATCACCTATGGTTGTGTAATATTTATGAATCACCTATGGTTGTGTAATATTTATGAATCACCTATGGTTGTGTAATATTTATGAATCACCTATGGTTGTGTAATATTATGAGTCACATATTGTGTGCACTATTTATGAATCACCTATGGTTGTGTAATATTTATGAATCACCTATGGTTGTGTAATATTTATGAATCACCTATGGTTGTGTAATATTTATGAATCACCTATGGTTGTGTAATATTTATGAATCACCTATGGTTGTGTAATATTTATGAATCACCTATGGTTGTGTAATATTTATGAATCACCTATTGTGTGTAATATGTATGAGTCACATATTGTGTGCACTATTTATGAATAACCTATGGTTGTGTAATATTTATGAATCACCTATGGTTGTGTAATATTTATGAATCACCTATGGTTGTGTAATATTTATGAATCACCTATTGTGTGTAATATGTATGAGTCACATATTGTGTGCACTATTTATGAATCACCTATGGTTGTGTAATATTTATGAATCACCTATTGTGTGTAATATGTACGAGTCACATTGTGTGCACTATTTATGAATCACCTTTGGTTGTGTAATATTTATGAATCACCTATGGTTGTGTAATATGTATGAGTCACATATTGTGTGCACTATTTATGAATCACCTATGGTTGTGTAATATTTATGAATCATTTATTGTGTGCAACATGAATACTTACTGTGTGTACCACGTATGAATCACCTAGCGTGTGTAACGTGTAAATCACATATTATGCACAACATGTATAAATCATCGATTGTGTGTAACATGTGTGATAAACTTATTCTGTATAACACGCGTGAATCACCTTTTGCGTGTCCCCCCCCCAGCTTTGAGTGCTCTTAAAACTCACCTGTTTCGACTGCAGGGACAAACTTAGAGACCTAATTGTGTTTTGTATCTTATATGTTTTCAGCATGTTTTTATGTTTTCCTATCTCATTGTTTTTTTTTCATTTGTTTTTCTATAGTGTAGTCATATCGTTATAGATGTTGTAAAGTGCTTAGAGCTTCGAAAGATTAGGCACTATACAAAGTCCTCATTATTATTATTAGATGAATCACCTTTTGTTTGTACTATGATGTTATTTGTATTTAACTTGCATTGTTTGTTAGTTTTTTTTATTCACTATAGGCTATGGGGTTATGTAAAAATGTATCATACAGCTGAACATGTCCAAAATCATATTCATTGTCCACCTGACCAGAATCATTGATGTTTTCAAATTTGGCAGAGTGGTCTAAAGTGCTCTCCGTTACAGATCACTGCCATCTCACCTCTGTCTGCGTGTGTTCGAGTCTCAGATTCGGCTAATGTGGGTATGTGAGAAAGCTTGCCAGCAGCTTCTCGTGGGTCGGTGGTGGTTCTTTCCGGGATATTTTTTCCCAGGTTCTTCCTCCACCATTAATACTGGCTGCCGTGTGTGGCCTATCGTGTGCTGAAAAATGGTGTTAAACTCTACAACAACAACAACAACAACAACAACAACAACATATACCTATTTAATGCATTAACAAACATGGCTAAAGAGATAAAGATAATCCACTTACTTGAACCCCATGGTAAAAATATCTCCAAACGGCTGATGACCATACCAATCGGATGATGGATACCAGCCAAACTCTGTACACGACTGGAAAAGCCACTGTCGAACTATGTCAGAGGAAAACAACTTCTGTATAAATCAGACATAACTACAGACAGACAGACAGACATACAGACAGACAGACAGACAGACAGACAGACAGATAGATAGATAGATAGATAGATAGATAGATAGAGAGACAGACAGACAGACAGACAGACAGACAGATAGATAGATAGATAGATAGATAGATAGATAGATAGATAGTTGGATAGAGAGACAGACAGATAGATAGATAGATAGATAGATAGATAGATAGATAGATAGACAGATAGATAGATAGATAGATAGATAGATAGACAGACAGACAGACAGATAGATAGATAGATAGATAGATAGATAGATAGATAGATAGATAGATAGATAGATAGATAGATAGACAGACAGATAGATAGATAGATAGTTGGATAGAGAGACAGACAGATAGATAGATAGATAGATAGATAGATAGATAGATAGATAGATAGATAGATAGACAGACAGATAGATAGACAGACAGATAGATAGATAGATAGATAGATAGATAGATAGATAGATAGATAGATAGATAGATAGACAGACAGACAGACAGACAGACAGACAGATAGATAGATAGATAGATAGATAGATAGATAGATAGATAGATAGATAGATAGATAGATAGATAGATAGATAGATTTAAAAGAGCAGTGACTCATTCAGTCATTACGTGCATTGTATTTCCTTGCTTTCTTCCGCTTCTACTTCCCTAACAATGTTTATTTAGTAGTTTATTACTTATTGTATCATTTACTGATAACAATGTATATGGGAAATTAATTTTGCTCCTATTTTGATGGCGTTTTAGTCTTGGCTCGACAAGAAAACAATCGAAGCATTTCAAGTGTTATCGAGCACGTGCATATACAGATCATTTAGTGTTCATGATATCAATGATAAAAGTGTCACATATGCATTCCTTGGTTCGAATCCCGGTCGAATCCTAGCAAAAACTTTCAAAAAATGGTACTTGCAGCTGCTCGCCTGGCGCTAAACATTAAGAGGTTAATGCTAGGACTGGTTGGCCTGGTGTCAGGATAATGTGACTGAGTGGGGCATTATGCTATATATCTGCGGCATGATGCCTCAGTGCTAGACGTTAATATAAACTGCCACACTGCAGACATCGTAGCGATATGACCGAGTTTGTTTTAAAGATACGTTAAAAATCCAAATCACACACATATTTCAGGCTTCAGATCATAGGGATTAATTCGGATATGCACTCCTTATTCCTGACTACAGATCATAGGGATTCATTCGGATATGCATTCCTTATTGCTGACTTTAGATCATAGGGATGAATTCGGATAAGCATTTCTTTATTCCTCGCTTCAGAATCTCGAGCATTGAAAGTCCCTCATCTTATAATTAAGAACGAAAGAGAGCATGGAAACAACTGCACTATTTTGCGTGGCGTTGTTTTGGTAAATGATTTTAGACGTATAGATTTGTTTTGTCATTCTTCTGCGTCGTCATCAAAAGAAAATGGTGAACAACAAGTTAGATCTCTTTTGAACGTTTAGTTATTCGGGATATTTTAGGACGGGAAGAGTAGCATAATAAATTCAACATTTTTAATTTTTGTTTTAGACCAGAATAATAAACAAAAACCTTCATCTGCATCCATCAGGCCTTTTAAAATATCTGGAATGTGATGGGCTGGGTAAGAAAAACTTGTATTTTCAATTTTTAGATTTATTGTAAATAGTTTTTCTTGTTTAACTTTTTTTCTCGTCTGATGTCGTGAAACACTTGACAGAGTAAATCAAAGCATACTCATTTTTGCAAGGAGAAAGTGCTGCATTAAGACAAAGTCCATCCAATCCGCTGAATATTTTGTTAGGTAAGTTCATCAACGAATGAAGACTCGAAGTGGCAATATAACGGAGGCATGACCATGTAAGATTAGCTCATTTTTGTTTTAAATTCAGGATCAAATTTAAAAACGTTTGGTCTTCTAGAACATCACTCACTTAGATGATACAATCAGAAAATTTTTAAACTTGTTCAATTATTTGTATTTATCAATATTAAAAATTTGAGCTGCATCACTTGGCACCCAGCATTAAGAGGTTAGTGTAAGTCTCGTGCTTTCAGGGTCTGTATTCATATGTCGGAATTCTGAGAGAGAGAGAGAGAGAGAGAGAGAGAGAGAGAGAGAGAGAGAGAGAGAGAGAGAGAGAGAGAGAGAGAGAGAGAGAGAGAGAGAGAGAGAGAGAGAGGAAGTTGTGTGTTTTTTAAGTTGTCAAAAGTACGTTGGTATATGACTATCAGTCAACAATGCTGTCTCAGAGTTAAAAACTTCGATTAAGTGTCCCTTTAACATTCTTATGCTGATTTTTGATGTCTTATTATGTAATGACCCAAACCTAACCAGGCCTCAATTTGGTTAATTGTCCACTTAAATTTTGAAAATATTAACATTGATTGAATACTAATAGTGATAAAAGCATACATATACATACAAATACAAAATCAAACATTTTAAAATTTAATACAGATATGAAAATCGTAGCGATTAGTTAATAACTGTCACATCGTATAGTCTACTGTTGGACATATGGATTTATAACACGGGGTGTCCTTTTCGGGGTGTCCGTTTCGATTTTAAAAGTTGTACCTCTGAAATAATTGTTTTTCGATGTGAGCAATGATGTTAAATGAACTTCATCGTTGTATTTCTAGCTCTGCAAATTTATACTGTATAGCATTGAGTCTTATAACGAAAGGAAAATGCATTTTTAAAAAACAAAATATACCTTATTTAACAAGTTAAAATCTTGAGAACCAAAATGGATAATTTTATTGCGCGGCTATAAATAGTTAACAAATGGGACCTTTTCATAATACCTCCTTCTGCAACAGCATCGGTCCATTTCGTACATTTCAAATCGGCTATCAGTTTATCGTACTTGTAGTCATGGCATTTCTTGGAGAACATATTAAGCAGGAGGGCGTTAACGTCGGCATAGCGTTGTATCGGAGGTCCTCTACTTTCATCGCTCATTATGTTACAAAGTGTATCTACTGTGACATTGTTGTAATTGTCTTTCAAACCCTGAAATAATTACGGTTCCTAGTGTAACTAATGCAAAATCAACAATAAAAAATCTTCACTTCATCAATATGTTGCCATTGTGAGGCTCGTCAAACGCAGAGGCGAAGTTATTATATTAGATTTTAAGCATAGAAGATATATGGAACGAAACAGAAAGAAATTGGAAGAATATTACTGCAAGCTTTTGGCAATCATTCTGATCCTTACTTGTCTACAAATTAGAATTATCATCCTTGTAAGAAGAAGAGATATTTATAAACAATTTGTATTGGGTTTGTGAACGGAGTGATGAACGATGAACTGAAGCTTCGACTGGGTGACAATGATACGGCTTTTATGTTATAGTTCGTGTCTGATTTTGCATTTTGCGTTTCAAGCATTTATGCCACAGATTAAAGTTCACCATTGTGATCATCATATGTATATTTAAGAGACATACAGACAAACAGAGAGAGAGAGAGAGAGAGAGAGAGAGAGAGAGAGAGAGAGAGAGAGAGAGAGTTGATTGATTACAAACCTCAAGAACCCTGTTTACGTTGCTATACTGGCTAATGATTTCAAAGTTGTATGCTAAAGAATTATAAAAGGCATACGGCTCGATAATGCTGTCGTGATTTATATGATCGCATAATCTGAAGAAAAAAAATAATACATAGAGACAGTCGTAAAAGAGTTTGCTTCAGTCGATATGGCTTAATAATCCTGACGTCATTTGTATGGTCGCATAATATGAAAAATAGAATTCTATGGAAATACATAGGTTTATATATTATACAGCATGCTTCAAAAGATATTGTTTTTTATTTATTGGCAATATAATTGAACATGTAACAATGGTATCTTTAGTAGTGAACACATTGTTAGACCTGGATTTTCTTGCCTAATTCTGTTTCGGCAGCTCCAACATTATTTACCATTACTTGCGTTATAATAGCAACTCCTGTAGTAGGGGACGTGGTCACAAAAATGGAGTTACTATTTGAAGAAGAAACAGACACCGAAACAATAACGAATACAAGTAGTAACAGTAGTAACAGTAGTAGCAGCAACATTAAATTAATAGTAGGAGGAAGATTAGTAGCAATGGTCGTGGTAGTGGTGGTGGTGATGGTTGATATTTGTTAGAGTGATTCAGTTTACTATCTGTTTAAATCAATGATCGTGGTCTTGAAGTAAATCAGAAGTCATAACAACACTGACTTGTAATATTATTATTATTATTATTATTATTATTATTATTATTATTATTATTATTATTATTATTATTATTATTATTATTAATGATGATGATTCTTACTGGTACATAGCGAACATTTTTGTCCGTTTGTCTGGTTGTCCCCACCATTCAAATATCATCTGAATGGCCTCGGCAGTTCTGTTATTGCATGTAGGACTGGAGCGTCCCATCACCTCAGAAACTACTCCCAAGTATTCTAAAAGTAAAGTAAAAGTTTGCGCTGGATTTAAGGTATTTATGTAGAAATAATACTCAATGTACATTAATCTTAGTTTTTAAAATGATTTGTCATTACATGTTTGGAGAAGCACTATACATTTCCGCTTCATTGGTGGTTGCAACAGGACGTTAAGGCAACATCAGAGCCGTGAAATTGCCAGTTTGGTGGAGTTTTCATATTTTTTTCCCGTTGTGAAGTTGCAAAATAACTTACTCATAATTCGCATCTATTGAGTACGTACCGGTATTCCTGAAGATTAGATTAAAATAGATTGGATGCCATAATTCCTATTATGTAGATTAAAAGAGATAAATATATAAGTATGATCTTTGATGGATTTCTATAATCATTCAATATAAAAAGTACATATTGACTAAAACATCAAAACATGTCAAAACATTATGTATATAAAAAGGTCTTTTTATATAAAAATATATATACTCAATGCATGGGATGATGATAATGATAATTGATGATGATGATAAAAGGTTTACGCCACACCAAAAGAGAACAACAATTAAAGAAATAGGTATCACGATACCTCAGTACAATACTGACCTTTGAAGTCTACTTCTGCAAATATAGGAGCACTAGATGCTACCACGCCATCTACAAACTGAGGATATTTGGATCTAAACCAGGCGGCCAGAGATCCTATAACAATAAAGGCACAAATTCAGACAAGATCTTTCATAAATAATTGAACAAAACGCGACCCCTCTCCCCATCCCCCCGGAAAAAAGACGGAACGTAAAGACAAAAAACTTTGTTTCTAAAAGCTTAAAAATCCATGCAGATATAGTATGCAGAGTTACTCTTCAGAATTGACTATTGACTTAAAGAAAAGCAGGCAGGGAAATAAAACGTTCTTTTAGGAGAGTATCGGTTGCATCTTTGGGGAATGGTTTGGCCATGGAAGTCACTTTACGGCATGGAAAGTATATATTTATAGTATCGTTGGGGTATATTTAGTCCAAAGAAGTTGTTTTAAGGCACAAAAGTATGTATTTATAGTATCTTTGTGGTATATTTTAACAATGGAAGTCGCTTTACGGTATGGAAATTATATATTTATAGTATCGTTGTGGTATAATTTAGTCCTGGAGATATCTTTAAGATAACCATCACTATACAATAAAATATTTGAAATATGAGAATATTTGAAAAATCAAGATCTGATATTAAAGTTCGCCTCAGTTTGGGATCTATTCGATTTTTATTTATTCGATTTTTATATACCTCTAAGTAAAGACGGTAAGTATTTAAGTCTGTATACATGCATGTTGGCCAAAAGGTAGATAAGAAGGTAAGGAGTGAGATAATAAACAACGGATCAACGAGGAACGGACGGATAAACAACAAACGGATAAATGGTCGGACATGGAAAATAATTAAATTACTAATCAAGAGTATGAGATGATTTTACTTAATGGTATCAATGTGTCCCCAATGTTATTCAAAAGCTTGGAAAAGAACGACACGTGTCTGTGTTTTCAATCAATCAATCAATCAATCAATCAATCAATCAATCAATCAATCAATCAATCAATCAATCAATCAATCAATCAACCGATCAATCAATCAATCAATCAATCAATCAATCAACCGAGATCGAGATCGAGATCGAGATAGAGAGAGAGAGAGAGAAGACCAACCCGCGTATCCACCTCCAAAGACAATAACTTTGTTGTCTGTTAAATTAAACTTGTTCCTAATGCTGAACATTCCCCCGATAAAGCCAGCAGTGTCAGCCAGGGCTTGTCTGCTGTTAAGGAACTGCATACTATCCAAACTTAGGTCCCTGTGGCGAAAAATACAAAACAAAAGGAAATGTTATCAAAAGTGGACACATTACAAATTCAACAGCAGTTGCAAATGTTAATAATAGCTCTTCATTTTATTTCCACTTTTTATGATGTGGCCCGTAAAGATTTCATTAGAAGTAGTCTGAATTAATTTTTGAATTACACTTAAACCTCGTAGTCATGAACTTATCTTAGCACACATTATACAATAAAGTTTCATTTCACTCCAGTCTGGTTTGTATATTGAGATGTAAGCAATCCGAATGTCCTTGAATTGTTGTCATTGTAGTCTGGCTACGGTTGACTTTGCAACACTGCGACTTATACCACTAGGTACATTTGACTATATAAGAAAACAATGCTGCTAAAGTTTCTATTAAACTTATTAGATCCTGTCAAATAGTTTGGCTTTTCTTTAAACCAGCCTCTCATTGGGAACGTTATCGTATAAGTTTTCACTTCAAGCGACTGGCCATGCTAATTATAATTCCTCGTCAAGAATTTGGAACCCAAAATACCTTTTGGAGAACGAGTCCAGAGTCATGCAAATGCTTGCTGATATGAGTCTGCGTTTAAAATGACGAACACCATGTACGTTACCACCCAATTTGCGAAACGGTCGCCTAGGGACGTATATAAATCAGAGTGAAGTGTATGACACGGGTCACCAATTCATGGGCAAGTTATTGCAATCACCTTAAAATTAAAAATTTAAGAGAGATTACGATAATAAAGAAAATTCCAACTCCCTTGGACCAAACGGTCGCTGGATTAACAGTAGACACGGATTTCACTTGGAATGGAAATGGATAAGACCGGAGTTTGTGCTAAAATATGATAAGTTTGTTTTAGAATTCAATAAATTTTGAATGTGTTGAGTGTGGCTTTAGTCAGATGCAAACAAGTGTGAAAGCCACAAGGGGTCCCGAGGAAGAAAAAAAATAGAAGCGCGATTATATTGAAGAAATAACAGTAGAAGAGCGACAATATAGAAGCTCTTGCTTTTAAACACAAGTTCAGTTTCTATTCTCAGTTTCCGGACTATGAAACCTTTAAGGGTAATAAAAGTACGAAACGTATATTCATATTTATTTCATTCGCCTTCATCCTTCGGATATATAGAGAGAAAGAGTTAGTTAACAAGAATTAGCTTTGCGAAACCATGTCCTTATTTTCTGACACTCTGTCTGCTTGCAATACATAACAGAGGGTCGAAAGGAAAGATAATCTCAAAGTACAATCTTAGAATTGTAAAATCTGAAACGATAACTCTCCCACCACTTTCAATTTTCATATTCGATGGTGGACACTCAGGTTAGATTTTGTTGCCGCGATATTTTGCTTCCTAACCTAAAGTTTTTCTTTTATTAATTATCGTAATTTACTTTCGTTTTCCTTAAGATGACTCCTTTCTCTCTCTCTCTCTCTCTCTCTCTCTCTCTCTCTCTCTCTCTCTCTCTCTCTCTCTCTCTCTCTCTCTCTCTCTCTCTCTCTCTCTCTCTCTCTCTCTCTCGTACCCACTCTAAAGGTCTACTCTTCCCATAAAATCGATGCTCCAAAAGTATAAGGAAGGCGTGGTGGGTTTTGGCGTACTCTATCCAGGCTCCATTCTGTAACCATGCTGGGTCCGCTTCCGCCTCTCCCCCCAACATCAGGAAGATTGGTCCGCCCGGCTGGTACAGGTTCCCATTTACAAAGTACCTCTGATAAAAGTAGTTTATAAATCCAATTTTCGTTTGCCAAATGTTGTATTTAGTGATAATAGCATCTAATGTTGTTTGCACAGTATGAAATGCGGGTTATAACAGCATACACTCTTAAATCGTAGGTAAAATAACTTCTTTTAAGAAGAGTTATGTATGTACTAAATTTTATAATTTCGACATAAATGGCAACATATGAATGAGCGGAAATGTGCGTAGGGACAGAATTAATTCAACTGAAAGGACTGGTTTTAACATAAAAACAAGAACAAGGCTTCTTATAAATTACTTACTTATCTCACAAAGTTTCCAAAGTTATCAGACAAGCGGTTAGAATGACTAGCTGTATATATTTGGTTTGCGAAGTCCCAATGTATAAACATACAAAGTAGTACAACGAGACTGTACAATGTTATATGAAAACATCTCGCGAATTCCCTTATGTTCAGTAAATACGTTCGTAACAACGACACCTCATAATCTAGCAAATGATAACTGAAATCTAACGAAGCCACTCAATGAGACGTAAATACAAATAGCATATACCCCATGGGTGTTACATCATCCTACCTGACTCCACCTCCTTTGATCGGTGGCATTAAAGTGATCTAATAACTGGAAGTCAAACCACAGCTCCACTGGAACACTTGAGTTTACAGGACCATTTGGTTGTGGTGGCCCCACCATGCCACCTGTAGGCCTTCCGCGTAACATTATGGGAATCCAGCATTGTATTTCCGGTAGAAATAAGAAAACTAAGAGAACGGAAATTACAAAACGTTGTGCGGCCGCCATTGTAGATATAAATTGTATCAAGTACTATGTTTACTGTGATTAGATACAAGCTAACTGTATATAGATAAAGAGTAAACATAGAAGATATACATATAATAACTGAAAATAAATTTGCTTGTCTTTACCCATCAAGAGTGTTGCCCCGTATCGTATTCCTTTTGGTAATCAAGCATATGTCCTTAAGTTAAAGCAAAATGCAACAAATTTCGACTTGTTTGTACTATATTTGTCTTGAACTTAATATAAGTAAAATGTATGATTTTTTTGCTGTCTTAAATTTATGCGCTTTTAAGTTGGGGTTAGTAGAACAATTTTCCGGTCTGTCGTGGCTGCACATGATTTTCAAATTACAGTGGGTGAGTGAAACATTTTTCAACGTTGTCATGTCTGTATATGTCTTTAAGATGAAGTAGGTTAACCCTTTTTCGACACGTGTTGACTGTATATATCCTTTGACTAAGTTAAACTTCTTTTAGTCTGTCTTTAATGCATATGCCATTACGTCAAGGTAGGTGGAAACCTTTAACGGCCGGTTCTGACTGCATATCTTCCTAAGTAAAGGTAACTAAACACTTTCATTGGCCTGCCTAGAAAGTATATGTCCTTAAATTAAGATAAGCAAACACGTTTTTTAAAGGTTGTCATTAGTGTTGCATAAAGGTTAATGGAAATATCGAGCTGGGTGTTGTATGTGAAACATAGCCACTTCTTGCAGATTGTTAACATCAGTATGTTTAGAACCAATCCTTTAAGAAAGTTTATAAATTTTCAGGCCTTCTTGAAGTACTTTCATTGCAACTACTTGTTGATACTGAAAACAATTTCCCAGCAACGAATAATATTGATGTTACCTCCTCTTCATAGCTACTCAGTGCCAGATTTAGATCTTTCAGGGCCCTAAGACTGAAAATATTAAGGTGCCACCACCACCATTCCTGAAAAATATGAAAATAAAAGTGAAAACATAATAAAAGCTAACAAGGTGGGAAAATACCAGTGTTTCCGTCATTTCAAATAAAAATACTCGTGCATGCAATTCGAAATTGTCTTATATAATTCATTCAATTTTATCACCAGCAATTAAATTGATATTTTCGGATGCCCTTGTTGGGCTGGAGCTCAAAGCATGTGCATAGTGTGCTTAATGGGTACTCGTGAATTGTAGATATTTCTCAAAGAGTAATGGTAAATATATAATAAAGGACTTAAATCAGAAGACCGGATCTAGCTCATCTAATTTCCAATCTCTATCCATCAAAATTCAACACAAAATGAACGTAATGACAATTCCATACGAGGCTGACTGATGACTAACGGTCTATGCAGCCAATGTTGTTGTTTAAAAAGCGTCGATTCGGTAAATTTCTCGAAGACGCCATTGTCACCGCATCTGCTGCTATGGGTTAACAATTCTTTTACGATGAAAATCGCTACGATGAAAGTCCTTAGGACTTTACAAACAGACTAATTTGTAGAACCTCACCTTGTAGATCAATCAGATTATTAGACTGGTCAGTGAGTTTGAAGTTGATTCTCGTTAGCGAATTATTATGACATCGCATATAGACTGGATTAACCGGAGACTCAATTATTAGAAATCCGGGTGGAGCTGTTGGTGCAAATGAATATAGAATATATCCCTGCTGAGCTTGATTTGATCGTTCGAGAGTTATTTGATAACTTCCCTCGATAACATCACATACTAAATTGAGCGCAATCACCGATGAAATATTCACATTTTGAGGAGCAATATGCCTGCCGCCACCATCTGGGTCATTATTATATGTCAGGATAGTTGTTTGTGGTTGTGGTTTTGTTAATTTTTTCCATGCGTCATGGATTTTTTTGAAACCTTCATCGATGGCATCATTGAGAGATTTTTGTAGTTCTGATATATTATATCCGTGTAGTTTGAGTGTTGGAATATCTTCTACGCGTATACTATACTTCGTTGCAAATTCTGTTCTTGTTTTAGGATTATCGTCACCTAATATCTCTTGAATGATTTGCAAATGAAATATTTCCATGTCATTGATGATTTTGTTACATGTTTCTACGACGCTGATAAATTCATCTCGGGTGAGAGTACCGGATTTAAGAGATATTAACAACAGTGAAATATCATTATTCATCGCTGTGAAATTTTCAGTGATTTTATCCTGTCGATTTGTGTAATATCTATTACCGCGATTTTCTATTACCCCAGTGAAAAATTCAATTTGGTGTAACCGCTATAGCTTTTTACTGGATTATCAGATTTTATCCTGTCGGTGATATAATCAGATTTTTGTGGTTCAGGTGGTAAATTAACGGTTTCTCCCCGAGGTGGGATTTCAGGCCATCCTAGTA
Source organism: Unio pictorum (assembly GCA_030141615.1). Lineage (NCBI taxonomy): Eukaryota > Metazoa > Mollusca > Bivalvia > Unionida > Unionidae > Unio > Unio pictorum. The sequence goes on along the minus strand of JARLTB010000212.1, from coordinate 612,230 downwards.
CGGTTCCTATAGAACTTTGATAGATATCTACGATATAATTTGGTGAGTTTATCTCAATCGCGGATGATAGCGTCGGCTCGTGAACCATTATAGCGATTTTTGATTCTGCTCCAGTAATTGATTTTATTCTACTCTGGAATTCAGCATTGATTTATTCGACTTGGTATGATCCGGTTGGTATTGAAACAACGTTCCAGTCTGGAGTTCCATCTTCGCGATTCTTATTCGCAAATACTAAGCTGTTATTCGGTTGTTGACCGCCAAATGCTACCGACCTAATGTTAGGCCAACTGTGATACACTCGTAGTTTTGCTAGCGCTATCTCCTTCACGGGAATCGGAATAGGGAAATTCACACTGAATTCAGGATTCGTTGATGTTATTGAGATCATGCTGGTTTGCACTGGGTTTGTGTTCTCCACAATTCGTTGAAGTAATTCCTGCGGTGTTGTCATTGTTATTATACTCATGATGTATTTCTAATTTTGACATCGCGGAATTATAAATATTTAGCATCACTGAGAACTCACTATCTGATTTAAATGTATCATCGAGCGACGACGATATCAACGAGGATAATTGCGAGTACGTGGTTGATACAACATGAAATTTAATTATGTAGTCTTGCAGTTTGCATTGGCTGCATGATGATATTTTTTTTGTTATTATCGAAATTATTCCCGCGATTGTTGTCGCCGCTGATATACAAATTGGAACAGCTATCGGAGCAATCATTGTCACCGAGGATAGTATTATACCAGCTCCGGTGATTACACCACTCACAGAGTACACGGTAACATCAACTGCGGTGATTCTTCGTTGGTATTTTTTATTTTTACTTGATACTCCTCAGTGAGAGTTTTGAGTTTAGTCTGAAACTCTCTGGCCTGATCATAGCGATATTGAGATACCGAAGGTACCGTTGATGACGAAGTCAACAGTGATGACATTTTATTTATTATAACAGATTTCAATTGGAACAGTTATTTACTTAAATCCGCTACGAATTCCATATACCATGTTGTTGAAACCCTAGCCAAATTCTTATCAGTGGATGCTATCGTGAACTTTTCAGTTGGATCCTTGTCGATGATCGTTGATATCGTATTATTAACCCCAGATGAACTCGACGATGATATATTAAATTGAGTCGGTGTCACTAGTGTTAATCGATAAATACCTTTGACGGTTGCAGTGATACTTAGTTTATTGTCTGTAGGAGTCCACGCAAATGATCCGTGTTGGATCGTGAATACTACGTTGTTGGTTTTCTCATGAGGAATTTTTGTTTTTTCAATGATTGTTATCATCCTCGGAAAATCATCTTTGATTGCTTCGATGAACGTTTTCGTCCAATCGATGGATTTTTTAATATCATGGAGTTTTATTTCAATTTTATCCAACGTGGTTCCAATAAATTTATCTACGATGTTTCTACGAAAATTTGAAAACTGTTTTCCGTTATCTTCAATTCTAGATTGAAGTGTTGCTAATTCCAACATAGAATTTTTTAACTCATCGTTGAGAGTTTTTAATCTATCTGTAATCGTCGAAATAAGTACACCCGGTCTGAGTTTACCCTGGTCGGAAAATAGCGCAACGGTGTTCTCGATTGCGTTTCGTTGTTTAATTAAAATGTCATCCAACGACACATTACTGGTTTTAAATTTACCCTGACGATCTTGAAATACAACTATTTCCCCGGGATCAACACATGCTAGATTCAACGTCTCAGCTATTTCATTATTCTCTTTATATCACCGGTTGCAGACATTTCTGTGGTTGGTTTCTTCAGCGCTGATAAAGATCTCCCCCAAATATCAATCATGTTATTTTATATAATCTCTCTCTAAAAAGCGACTACTAGTGTATTCATTTACGACAACATGTGGTGGTTTTCTCGATGTTGAAATAGCGTCAAGGACATTTAATACTTCGCTGCCGCATATTGGTGGGTCATTCATTTGTTGTGTTGGTAGCGTGGAATACCAAGTCTTCATTGGAAAAGTTTTTAAGCAATTTATATAACGCATAAATTCCTTCGGCGGGGCTAATCCATATGTATCGAAATAAACAATTGCACATGGATCAATTGCGTATGCAACCCAGTGAGTTCCATGTCTGCTGCTGTTATCGAGATTAATAATACCGGTTTCAACGCTGTTTGGTTGTGCCGGTAACTGATCTCGCATAAAAACACCTCTGAAGTTTTTAATCGCAAGTTTTTTAGCAGCATCGAGTAAATCAAAATTGGACATGGGAACCATAGGTTCCTCAGTCAAAGACTCTACAATCGAAGGTTTGGAAATCGAAGATTTCTGAGTTAGTAAACCGTTCCTGGGATTCTCAGACCTGATCCGTGAACGGATCTCCCGCTGTACCATGAATACGGAGTTCCTGGTAGTCTTAGACCCTTTCCCTTTTTTTTCATATTCCTGTCCAGTTGCTTTCTTTAGTGCCATTCCTGCCGCTGTACCAACGGCTCCTAACGCCGCCGCTTTAGCCACCGCTGGGGCTGCTGCCGCAATCAACGCTGGAATTGCAGTTTAAAACGGGAATATACCGCCGGTTTTAATCATATTTTTGATCGCAGCTTCAGAGAGAGTGATCTGAACACCTTTTTTTATCCTTGAACGCGTCATTGAAGTGTTTTAATTGACGAGTCGTCAACGACAATTTATTCGCCCCGCCAGTCATCTGGTTGGGTTTCAACGTGATTGTAGTTCCACATCGCTTAGCCGATTCCGATTGCAATTTCTTGAGTTGACCGGGAGTTAACGCAACACTAATATGACTATATTACATTATACAATAACAGATTAATTCTAAATCGCAAAGCGATTCAATGGAAAAATCCGAAAGGATTTTCAATTACACATTTTCCACTGGTGCATCAATTACTCTCATTCTTCCACCAACGCCTTCGAGTAGCATTGATTTATCGCTGAGAATGATAGCAACCGCTCTATAATTAGCAATAGCACCACGAAGCACATTAGCTCTAAAATGTATATCAACGACGGATTGTTTTGTTAAATCAAGATGTTTCAGCGAAAAGTAATAAATCGGATATAAATTCCTAAAATCATATTGTGATATTTGCAAACCAGTATCGACATTTTGATCGCGTGCCATAAATGACAACAACCTATGATACACGCGGGCAATATGATTTTGACTGTAATTAAGTTGTACATCTTTGGATGGTTCCTGCTGGCCGTTTATTCTCAGCGAGACGTCTCTAACACCTAATTGATCAAATATCATATGGCTGGAGAGTTGATTGCCAACTCGTGTGTTATCCTGTAACGCAATAAATATATGACGTGGCGCAGCAACACCTTGTTTTGATGCTATGTTCCACGTAAATAACCCATTAATATTTGATTGTTTAACATCTGTACTTACCGTTAGCCAACTTAGTAATGATTTTCCTCCTTGGTCCATAAATGATAGTAATCGTTCTTCTGCGATGATTGATGGAGTCAACACTGGCATCCACAATGATAGTTTTGTTAAAATGACTTTACCGGCATCAGCATCTGGATGTGCAGCATCTGCTGAAATCCTCCAAATTGCGTCATTGTCATCACTCTTTCGCACGAGTGCTACTGTATGCTTTACTCCATAGATAACTTTTCGGACATTTCTGCAGAATCCAAATATATGATGCAGTGGAATCGCGCATGAAAATGATCTACCGGCTCCTCCCAACATTAATATACGTGTTGCAGCTCCTAGATTGAAATTAGGATCAGCATTTATAATCATATTCTCGACATCAGCATTATTATTACCAGCAAATTGATTTCCTCCAGCGGTATTTTTAACATCCTTTGCAAACATCATAGAAGGTCCTGCTGATCTTGTATAATCATCAGAATATCTCGCTAACCCGATTATTGTTGTGGCTACATCAACATCACGTTCTATCGACTCGATCTCTTTTCCATCTATGAGATATCTTGCACTCTCAAATAGCGCCATGATACCATTATTGACAAAACCGACTTGAGTATCAGATGGATACTGTGCTAGTACAGCAGGAGTATCAGCAGCTGTTACAAGTTCTCCTTCTACTTCGATAAACGCTTCACAAGGCAAAAAGTATTTGCTGGTATCATGAACTTGAAGTTCAATTCTTGATCGACTATTTGGTTCTATTGCATGATAGGCATAGTATTGATAATTGCGTACAGAATGATGCTTGCGAACTCTGGCGTCCATATCAAACGCTGGATCAGGTGACCGTTTGAACATTTTATTCTATATTCACTTTGATTTATCAAAGTCTAAATCATCGTCGTGAAAAACGCTAGCGTTTTCGTTGTGTTATTTTTAAGCCACCTTCCGCTATCATATTTGCGATGTTGCTTTGGTCGTTGATGTATGACGGAGTCACCAGCGACGCTAGGTTTTGATCTACTGCGTTATTTATAATTTTACTAACACTCGCAGGCATTTCCATTGTAGATGGCAGTGGTCCCGGTTTCTTTCGTAGCCGAACTAGCGATGTTAATTTATCCTTCGCGGCTGAAAACGCTTTCCCGGCAAGATCTCCAACAGCACTAATACCTTTATCACGAATAACATCAATGGCTTTCATCGATGATTGTTTTACTAGCGGCGCCACCTTTGGAGCCATTCTTGCAAATAATCCTGCAATTGTATCACCGAGACCATCACCATAGTATGTTCTATAAACTGGAAACCGCGAGTTTACTACATAGACGCTGGCTGGTTTGTCATGGTTGTAGTGTATGATCATTCTTATTCTGAAATTGCTAGCAATTTCTAAATACTAGTGTTTTCAATTGTTATTTATCTAATGTCGAAATCGTAAACGATTTCCAATCCGAAGAATTTTCGACTTCATCACCGATGATGAAAAATCCAAGGGATTTTCAGTCGCTGTAATAATCCGTAGGTGAAAATACTACGAATTTTCCATTTTCTACTAACTCGTCAATGAAATCTCGATATAGACCAATATCCATGATACCGCCGGCAAATAACCGCCTGCAGATATCAGCTGCTTCATTAATTACTTCCGGTGAGTTATTTCCAGCTCGTTTCCCTCCGATGAGAACTTCTAATCGTGATATATCGCTGAGAATATTACCAGGACAACGAATTGAAATTCCACTGCAATCTCTGGAAGATCTTTGATTGGAATCTCTGGAAATTGCTGGCAATTTCTGAGATTTAGAAAATCCCTTCCCGCTACTATAACCAGTTGCTGCATCCAGTTATTCTAAATCCGTACTTTGTAAATAATTAAGATCATTATCCCGATCAGATGGTATATACAATGGTCCAAGCGAAGCTTGGGGTTGAGGTTCTTCTTGTTTTTTAGGTGAGAAAGATATTTTCTTTGAACGCTGTTGTCTTCTTCCTTGCAATTTTTGCGGTTTTTGTTGTTTTAGTTCTTCTTATTTTTTATACACTGTACCCACCGCATTGATATATCCTGTGTATGATGTATTTGTTGTGTCAACTTGACTTTTGTTAGTTTTGATTTTGTGGAATATATCAGCCCAATGAGTTATATTTCTAACATATTTATGATGTTCTGGTTTTAACATTTTTTTCTGTTTTCATAAGTCGTAACAACAAGCGCAGGAATTTCTGCTGGATCAGTCTTATCAATTGCTGCTAACCCTTCCTCGTTAAATCTCACGCGTAAATCATCTACTGTTCTTTTTTATTCAGGTGGTTCACTAACATCAATATCACCGTGAAGTTCTTGTACAGCTTGTATTGTTTGTTCAGTTTCCGCTGCTATTTTTTCAAGTTCACCAATAAGAGGTTTTCCCCCTGTCTCGGGAACATCCCCCCATATAGCACGCTCCACCCCCTTCGTTGTTATGGTTATTGGTTTAAACAACTCTTCAGACCCCGCAGCAAAATCCGTTTGTAAATTCTGTCTAGCTTGCAGTTTTTTCAACTGAAACCGCTTAAAACCAGTCAAAAAATAACCAAAATCAGTCAAAAAATAGCCAAAAATCAGTCAAAAACGGCCAAAATCAGTCAATAACGACTAAAAAAAAATATTTTACTATGAAAATTTCAGTAATAAAAAAATATTTACTATGAAAATTTATTTCAGTAATAAAAAAATATTTTGCTACGAAATTTTACAACTTTGTTGTAGTAAAACACTTATGATACCGATATATGTTTGTAGTAAGTATTTTACTAGCAATTATCCAAAGGGATTTTTTCGTTTTGTTCAATTAACAATCTTATATTTCTGATTTTTGAATTAATTGTTCTTTTTACTTTATACTCCTTCCCTAATTCGTTTCTTATTTTTTCCACGATGGTAAATAACGGGACAAACTTACTGACTTCGTCACAGCATAACAGGGAATCACGGATAGAATTCTGAATTCGTTTTATGAATGCATATTGTTTGGGTAGTGCATATTTGTTATTGTTAGCGCCGTATTCAATATCCTGGAAGTCGGACATAATTTGATCGCAGTCTAAATTATCTGATATGTAAATCCCCTGATATTTCAAAACTAAAATTACATCATTGATATTTTGAGAATTCATATTATTCATAATTACATATTTCTAATATGAAAAATATATTTCCCAGATGGGTGTCTATGCATAAACGAATTGAATTTTTTGTCCTGTCTTTTTTGAAATCGCAGATCGATAAAATCCCTCTGCAACGCATTGAACAGAAGGTGGACAAATATCGAAATACCTACCGGCGTTAGCTATTTATTGAAATACTATTTCCTCGTTATTTGTTGTATTAAAAGATCTTACGGGTCTCGCTTTTTTCGAGTATTGTCCAGTCTATCCTCGTTTTAGATTCTCACTTTGTGAGATAGCCTGCAGATTTGATAAATAATTGTTGTTAGGTTTGGAATCAATGTGATCGATAACAAAACCATCCTTGATTAATCCATGGAAACATTCATATATTATTCTATGATTAAGATGTATTTTCCCTCAAGCGGTAAACCTCAAATACCCTTGATTATTTACAGCACCAACTGGTTTCTTCAGTTTACAATGTCTGACAATACCATCACTGGATGCCTCATAGTTGCTGATCACGGGATGTGGTCGGAATTCTTGGTTCATTTGTATACATAATACTATTTGTGTAATTCATTGTTTGGTCTAATGATTACATTTGGAAATCTTTCGATGTAGTATTGAGGAGTTCTTATGATTTTGTCATTGACGGCTATGTCAGCGTCAGAGTCATTGATGGAGTCATTGATGGAGTTTTTGATTCTCTTGCCATAATAACACTTCAACTCTCTATATCGCTTACCACCGCAACTGAGACACAACTATGATTTTCCTCGCACCCCTACCCCACATCATATACAAGGGATCGGGCCAAGGCTTCCACGTCGAACACTTTGCATATGATATCCACAGAACTCCTTTTTGCATGATTTGTTACACGGGGTTGTTGATCCAATCATAAGCCATTTGCAATGATTCATTATACATAAATTCTTTTTTTAAATACTTGTTTTAATTATAGCATGAAGGAGTTTGAGAGATTATCTAAAATTACGCCCTGGAAAAATGCTAAATTCAATCTCGATAGAGTCTCTGATAAGCCAAAGAGTAAAATTCGTGATAGAACCATGATAACTGATTGTTTTAATGAATTCAAGCGTGATGGAGCATCTCATTGTTGGTCAACATTTCGAATTGATGGCATCGTTGACGCTACCATGAACGATAAAAACGCAGCAGTGATAATTTCACATCTTCGAAAAAGGTTTTTTTTTTAGAATAAAATTCATTATCCGTTCAGACACAGGAAATTGGATTATCAGGGATAAATTTGAACCCATCTTGAAGGATAAAAAAAACTGTCACTGTGAGTCAAGATTCCAAACCAGGAATTTTGACTGGAATTGACAAACCGTATTACGAGAGATCTTATCCTGTAACAGCAGTTGTTTATGGGGTATATCCATTAAATGATAAACCGAGTATTGAAAAATTAAAAACCATGAAACTGTCATTGATGACTTCGTCATCGACATCGTCAAAGCTCAATTGTGTAGCAGAACGAATAATAGAACACTTCACAAATGCATCCCGGGGGAACAAATTGACTGATCTAAGACGCCAAAAAATAAATGAATGGGAATTAACAGTTAGGAAAAACGGAGCATCGATACAGGATATAGCTGAATTAGAAACATCATTAAGATTTCCAATAACCGTAGCGACGATAACCGGCGAGATATTACACGAATCGAAATATAAATCAAAAGGAGCCCCAATCAAAATTATTGATCATAACGAACACGCATGGACACCTGCGGTAACAATATTTCCGCGAACACGGACAATAAAGTATATACCCGTTGAATCCCCCTCAGAATTCTCTGAGAAAAAATTATTCGATTTTATTTACCAGTTGAGTAAAAACGATCCTGTATCAGTGTGGTTACTTCACAGCGCTGAAAACCCCGAGGGCGGATTCGGTCAGTTTGTAAGACCCAATGGAGAATTATACCGCACTGAAGCCCTCCAATAGGCAATGAAAAAACTAGCTAGTAGTTTCTCGGAGAGTTTCGACGACGAACAATTACTAACAAATTGTTTTACAATTTCGTCAGTTGCAGCTCATTTTGCGAGAAAGAGAAACTCGTGGAAACCAACAAGAACTGAATTTCTCACATACATCAAATCAAGTTGTATAGAATATAACCACGGTGGATTATGGAATACAAAATACGACCGTGAAAGTATTATTTCAGTTGATATAGTTGCATGTTATCCGGCGAGTTTTCTCGGGTACGGAGAATGCGCTAGATATTTTAAACGATTTGGACATCCCACACACGAGATGACCCGTGTTGCTATTAATGGACCACTGCCTGATTTTGATTAAACCGGATTCGCTCGTGTGGTATTATTTGAATTGGCTACAGGACTTCATCCGTGTTGTTATGTTTGGATTGGTAGACACATGTCTGTGAAACATTGGATGCCAATAGTGCTATTACGGTATATGAATGATTGTAGCATGCTGATATCGCTGATTGTCAGTGAAGCGATTATATCCTATTGAGCTCAAACTGAAGTATGGTTACCACAACCTGATCTAGATAGTATAATCAGCGAACAACGAAAACAGTTTCCCGATCTCGACGAAGAATATATCATGAATTGGTCCAAACTGTTATATGAAATCAGAAACAAAGATGCAAAAGATCTCGGTAGAAGAATAATCGGTAAATTCACTCAAGGTGGAAAATACGACAATAACAGATATTCTTCACGATTGATTATAGATAACGTCGAATACGATTTTATAATCACGGATATAACATCTAAGGGTATATATGTCGACCGTAAAGACGGTTTCTTGTCCGATGGAACAAAATTTGGTACAATTGTTACTTACGCAGACGGAGAAAATCTTCAGTATACACATTTGAGAGCATCTATGCTAGCTTTCGATGGAAAGGCGATGAATGGACTCCTGAACGAATGGGCGAGAAATTTATTCCTGAAGTCATAATTTGGGATGAGATATGTACGGTGTCGTTAGATGTATTACAAAAATTTCTTTATTGGTTATTACACGCGAACACAAAAGTCGTCATGTGCGGCGATCATGGCCAACCACCACCATTTGTCGGTTTATCCCCACATGATTGGCTAAAGAATTTCGTAGAATATTATGAAGAAATTAACACCGATCATAGAGCACTTGATGAACAATTACGCGAGTTCAAGAAACTAATTAGATTACAACCTGATAGAATTCAATGTGAGATAGCGCGTGAAATAATTTCGGAAACTCCAATGAATGATTTTTGGGAAACGTGGAAACCAAACGATTTGATAATAGCAAGTAGAAAGATAGTCAGAGACTCACTTCAGATGAAGTTATTTGAATTGCATAAAGAAAAATTTGCTACACTTCCAGTACCGTTGTGTTATAGGCCTTCGGATACACGAAAATATTGAAGTTGATATTCCAGGCCTGACAGAGAAGCAGAATTTAGTGTTAAATGATATTGTACTGGTTGATATCAGCGTCGTCGAAGATGCATTGCGTGCTTATAAATCCCCATGGACGCTAGGATACGCAGCGACGATACATTCTTCACAGGGATTAACTATATCCGATACAATTGTTTAGATAGTGGATAATCACATCGAGTGGTCAAATTTAGTTTATCTCGCAGTGTCCAGAATACGAAGAATAAATCAGCTTCGAAGAGTTGTTTTAGAAGACGCAGAGGTGCTAGTTAAGACCACGCGGTGGTAATTGAGTATCCTCGGGTATCACTTGAAGTTGTTGTCGAGTAAATCCTCGCTGAGGAGCAGTTGAATCCAGTTTTTTTCATTGCTGGTCTACCCGTAGATCGTGATTTATCAGTGATAGAATTCAACGCGTGAATCAATTTCACATCTGCGATATGTCTGTGTTGCAGATTACTGCTTTTATAAGCAACATCACGAGCATGACACGCCTTATCAATAGCGTTTATTGGTTCTTCTCCACGTCGAGGTTGGTTTTGATCATCGAGTCTGATATCGAGTCTAGTCCCTGGTCCACAATAACTATACCCTGGAAGGTGTTTTTCTCCTGGATACTTTGCCCATAGTGTTCCCGGGAGTTTAGTTAGCTTGGCTGCAATATCACCTCCTCGTTTATTTTAAATCGTCAAAAATGCTAGCATTTCCTGCAGATCTCATAGAAACAAATCTAAATTTCTTTGTACTACATTGTATACACCTACCAGAAAGTGCCGATCGGTTATTTTTAGTTGTTATCGTCGTCAAGTCATCTGTGCTAGTACGCGCCTTACACTTCACACAATATAGATCCATAATTTATTTATAATAACATGAATGTAATTGATTATTCAGCTACCCGACGACGGGAACCTATTAAACACCACGCGATGTTGCCGAATTCAATTAGAATGATTATAATCAGACCATCTGGAAGTGGCAAGACACAATTGTTACTTAATTTGATAACGAGATGGATGAAATGGGACAAGTTGTATTTGATATCTCCGAGTGTAGACGATCAACGATGTTACGAAGTGTTAAAAGATTTTAACGACAAAGCAGTAGAAGAATCCGGCGAGGATATTATTGAGTTTATAACCGATATCGATGAAGCACCGAGCATTGATGATATTGATGGAGGTATTAACAATTTGGTCGTATAGGACGATGTGATGTTAGACAATCAAAAGAATCCCGCTTTAATTATATACCGGCGTTAGACAGATGGGTTTTGCCAATTATTGGATCGGTGATCCATTGTTGTTGTTTGCAGTTAAATTAATTAAGGATGTAAATGATCAAACTATGTAATAAACACCGTCTAAACGTATTTGAAAACTTGAGATTGTTTGAATCCCATGCCTATTCTATACGTGAAAATATATTAATATCTTAGTGTGTACTATTATTTGAAACTGAGATATATTATTGGTTTATTTTCAATGTGTGACTGTTAGTATATAGTGATTGGATTAATTGTATATTGAGAGTGTGTGATAATCATTGTATTTTTACATCATACATTTTTCTTTACTAATTAAGTTATTACATTTTCATCTTTCACACATTGTGTTTGAGTTATTCATTTAATCCAAAACCTACTCAGTTACAATTCTGCGACAAGCACAGTCACACATACAGTTTGGGAGGTATGAGAACTGATACCTTTTTCATAAAACATAACACAGTGTGTTATATGATATTGTTTTCTACCAATCATCTTTTCCAAACAAACACAATTACACATTCAAATGGTGGTGAATCATTTTTGTTATAAAACAAAATCATTTTTGTTCATAGGCATTCACATTGACACTTACAAAATAGGTATAGGACTGGTATTTTTTTCATACAAAAACAAAAATGCAAATATCAACACGAAGGCACAATATCGTCCCATATCAACAGAATCACACGTACAACGGAAGAATGTGATATATCACTTTATCAATTATTTATATCATGCAAACACACATACATACATAGGCACAAAAAGTACTGAGTATACTATTTTATATAATTACGATTACATACAAAAGGGGGTAAGGTTACATATATAAATGATGGCGTGGTATAATCATTTCATGTTAACACAATTTCACATACAGAATGGGTGGAATATACTATTCTATTAATACAATCACACAGTTACACAATCGCACACAAGGTACCCCTGATTGCCAAGTGGCCTAAAGCGCTCGCCTTTTCTCGTCATTGCCATCGCACAACTGTTCGCTTGTGTTCTTGTCTCCGGCTCTGCCAATGTGGTTGCTTGAGAAAGCTCGGCTGTAGCTTTCAGAGTTGGGATATTCTCCGAGTTCTTCGCCTACGATTTATACTGGTCGCCATTTATAGCCAACCGTGAGCTGAAACATGGCGTTTAACTCATAACATCATCATTAACATCAAATAGCGATTCCTTCAAAACACAATTACGCATTGAACAGGTAATAGGGCATGATATATTTTTTTCATATAAGCAGATAATTACACATTCACAGATGCAAATGGAGTTGGGCATTTTTGTCATGCAAAACAATCATATATACAAAGACATACAGGGCATAATTTCCTTAGGACAAATACTGCTGTAGAGTAGAGCAGACGATGAAATATCAGTGTATTCAGTAGTGGTTATTTTTAACCATTTTTTTTAATTATTATGCCGTAATGTTTCTTCCTCACCCATCGTGTAATTCATGTTGAAATTTGCAAAGTTAATGTTGAATTCCCATAGACCCCATACTGAACCAAACGCTAATGTTCAATTTCGATAATCTCCGAACCGTACCTTACAGCCATGTAATCCAAATCTGTGAAGAAAAGTATATATCTTTACAAAATCCTCTCAGGTCGTGGTCACAGAGCTACTGCATCACTCGCAGTCAACGAGCATATGTTACCTAACATTTCTAGCGTCTCGCCAGTTTTGGAACATCAGCTTTAAAATTCACTACAAATAGTAAAGTCTAAAAAATTGTAGTCCTTTGCTTACAAATGATGTACTGAAAAGATGCTGACACTGAACCGTGTCTTCGTTAATTTATCGATAGTGCGTTTTCCCGGTCGTTATTTAGAATCGTAATTTAAACACTCTTTTGAGTTTAATTAAACTAAATGACTAATACGATGTGTTAAATAAGGTGCTTTCAATGGTATTTTAAAGCAAACTTTTCTTTCTCATGTTTGACTAAATTTGTCACAGAAACGTCTCGGCACGGTGATTAAATCCGAAGAACATCAATGTAATCTTTTCGTACAGTCCAAAATCGATGCTAGTTTTAAACATTTTGACAGAACTATCTAACTGAAAACAGTAAATGTTATCTTATGAAGAGTTCATTAACTGGCAACTTTGTTTACCTTTCGTAGAGATAATTAAGTCTCTTGACGTTTTGCATGCATTTGGCCTGCTATTGAGAGACAGAGTGTTAGGATGATTCTGCATAATAAACATTACCCGCTAAGAGCCTTTATAAATATCCTTATTTCTATTGATTATTCTGTGGTATCTTGGAACGTTGATGCCGTAGGATGACAAAGAGAATGGGTGATCTATATAATGATTTATGACAATATCTATATTTTAAATATGCATTTGTGTTTATTCAAGGATAATAGGAAAATGTTTGTTTAATTCAAAGATCAATTCATGCTTCATCATTAGTTAATGTTCTGCCTACCTTATTATGTTCGATACTTTATATTAATTTTGCACAAAAGAAGTTATTGATTATTCATGTGAACATTCTTTCTTTAAATCAATAGTATAACCAATAAAGTAAAATTGTGAACGTCTCATTCTTTAGAAATCTAACCTTATACAAAATACGAAACTGCAACGCGCCACCACTAGAGTTTCGTCCATCAAAGGTACTAATTGCAAGTGAAAATTAAAATGAGTGACCCACGAATGTAAGTGATTAGACATTAAAAAAATAAAAAAAAAAATAATAAAAACAAACAAAAGAACCAATTATAAATTAGGTACTATAGAGACACGCACAATCGATCGATAAAGTTGACATCTCGTCCATAAGCACGAATATTACGTATGTACGTTGTGAAAGAAACATGTCAAGAAAACACAAACAAACCGTAGGAAATTTATCCCAAAGACATCATGCACACAACAGCTTTCAATTTGTATTAAAATGTAGATTTTAAATCGGTTTTCTTGATGTGTGTGTGTGTGTGTGTGTGTGTGTGTGTGTGTGTGTGTGTGTGAAATGTAACACAGTTCCAATTATTCAGTAACAATTTAAATTGTTGTGATCGACCTATATCCTTACTATAGTGTAGTAATAATCTTTAGCAAATAGCAATACAAGTCCATCCTTTACAGACTGGAGTCCTCACTACAAGTTGAAATTGGTTTCTTCGGTATAAGCGATTGAAAAATGAGGTCCGTGTTTTAAAATATATAGGTTATTACTATGAATTGTAGAATTTACTTTTATTTATATTTAAATCCTTGTATTGTTAACGCATCAAATGTTTGTACTACGCTAGCTTTACCAGTTGTTGGGTGTCATGTCTGACTGAATAGGTTGTTAACTACCTACTGCATCTTCAAGAATCCAGTCAAAGATAACTGAACCACGTAGTCTACGGACATTTGTAATGATACAACTGGACATTTTACGTTGATAAAATGTGCCCATTGTACTCTGATAAATTGCAACATATATAACAAATAAAAATGTGACGTGCCAGTACATGAAGGAAACCAATACATTTTGCAGCACTGTCACAGGTGAAAGGTTTAACATGCAACACAGAAAACGCGACTTACTTCATCCCATGCAGTGCATCGAACACTCAATATGTTAGAGAAACGCAGAATTACAAGCATGCCTCTAGACAGATCAGACTGGCCCACCAATAAAGTAGCTCATTGGAGAAACATTTATCTTTCCTTGTGCATACTTTCAATGATGTGATTTTGATTATTGGAATCACTCGTAGTTCAAAATGGAGGACAGAAAAAAATAGGAATTGAAAAGAAACTCATCTGGACTCACCAGTTGCAAACATCAGAACCCAACGTTTAAAGTCAAGAAGAATAAATTTAATAAATTTAACAAAATCACATATTTCTTTCATTAATCGCGTTTTCAATGTCATGGTCTGACTACCATATTTTCTTTCACAATTGTCAATTAAGAAAAACAACATTAGATTTATCTAGCATCAATTTTTTTGTGTAATACAACTTTAGAACATAACATTGACAAGTTTGAAGAAACAGCCGATTCAACAAAACATTAGATATGGAATAAAAATATGTAATTGGATAATTGTAGATGGAGCAAAGATGTAATTGCTAACCTATTATTAAATTCATAAATTTGAGTCTTATTAGCATCTCCACTTGACAAGACGTGTGTATCAGTTTACTGCTTAATAAATAGCAAAGTTCATCCTCGTTCAGCTTTTCTGGTTTTCATATTGTTTTATTTTATTGACTATGCAGATATCCAAATAAAAGACCATGCATATTCTGGAAAGTAATACGTGTTCGTGGTTTATTCTGTTTCTGTTTTTGTTTTTAAATAATTCGTCATTTGTGGTTTTCTGCCCTCGAAAAACAAACTGTTATATTTAAAAAGCCCTGGACTAATTTCACACAAGTTTGGAACTTTTTGTGGTCAGTTTTTATTTCGAATCGATTAAAACCCCTGACTAATTCGATCCTCTTTGATGTATGAATCGACATGGATCATTTGCTAATACATATGCTAAACGCAACAAATGTTTGTATGACATCGTCTTGACGGAGTTTTAATAGCAAGGCTTTTACTATACCTACTAGGATTTCAAGAATCTAAGAATTGAAATGCATAAAAGTACTTCACTACTGATACACTATTACTTATATATATATATATATATATATATATATATATATATATATATATATATATATATATATATATATATATATATATATTACAAAGCAAGTGCTAGCATGCTACACACAGTAACGGCTGTGAAGTATAAAGTACATACACAAAACATTATTCTGTCGAACGTTTCTGCAATATCTGGCCATGTTACATAATCATCTGGTCCAAAACACGCCGCCTCAGTTGCATTCTTGTTTCTATTTGGGTCCTTCTCAAAATCAACGACCATCACGTCTTTACTCTCTTTCTTCAGGGGTTTAACTTTACTTTCTGGACTTTTTCTGAAGACTCTTTTTATTGTCAGCATCCACTGAGGGATTGGGTGTTTGCTATCTTTGGAATGTATTCGGAGATTAATTATCATTAATACTGTGATCAATGCACTTCCTCCTAAAACCGAAATGAGATAGAAGCAGATAATGGGCATTGGTGCCGATGTTTTGGGGATATTGTCATTCACAATAGTCATGAACACGGCAAAAGACAGGAGCACTGTTATGGAATAGGATACTCTTTCTCCACTTTCTGGAGGGAGAACGAAGACCACTGCGTTCAAGAAGCACATCAATATAATCGGCAGAATCATATTGGTGACAAAAAATTCAGGTCTTCTTTTAAATGTCAAACTAATGCTAGCAACTGAAATTGAATTTTGCTCATAAGAAAGCATATTCCAATTTTTTAATATCCATTCACCGCTGTCTTTATAGAACATTATGTTCATATCATTGTTTGGAAACAAGAGCAAAATCTCAGTCGCTAGGTATCCCCAAGCCGTTAAACCGATCAAGCATGTTTGTTCATCAAAAGGAAACTTGTAAATATCCGCATAGCACTTTGTTTTAAAAATATCTCCAGGGTTCCAAATTGCCGCTCCTGTGTATAAAAACCGAACTAGGGCAATATCCGCATTAAGATCACTTATCCGTTCTGTTGGATTTGAGAGAATCAATGGAGGTGCCCATACCTTTGTCCTAGGAAATACGGTTGTTCCAATTCCACCATACATCATAGGATTCCAGGTAAATCGTTCGTCGTTCCAGGTAACGGTTAAGTAACCCACAACTTGCAGTTCTCCCTTGACTTCATCGAGATCGTTCAGGGACGTAAGGCTGAACTGAATTTGTACTTTAAGTGGAGCAGAGCTATTGCTCCTTGGATATACATCTTCGGAACTGTTTCTCAGAAGGTCTTCATGCAGTTCCGTCATTTTATTTATTAAATAAAAATCAGCAGTCACAATTGCTGATATGAAACATGACAATTGTAGCATTGCCTCCATGTGATTCATTTTTGTAGATCAAGACCAATTAAGACTGCGCATATGCTTAAGAATTATGGAAGTAAACGTTGTTCATAATTACTTACAATTACAATCTGAAAAATCCTGCTAAAGTAAGGTCAGTATTATTCAAGTGAATACACGTTTGAGAAAACGTATCCGTTCATATTATATTAAAATCACGAAGTCAAACAGAGAACACCGTAAATTAAACATGAACACTGGATATTAGTGGAAGTGATTAATATTGTTTTCTCATTATCCCTTATAACATACATTCATTCCCACTGTAGCCATCGAAAGTTGAGATTGACTAAAATAGCTATAATTGAACGTTTAACGTTAAATAGTAGTGGGACATTCCACTTTCTCCAACCTAAACCAATCAAAATTTGATATCAGTAACGTAATTCTATACGATATGTATTTAAATGATTTTATAAGGTATGATTGTGAAAGGTGTTCATGCTGTTGTGTTTGTATTGGAATATAACAATCCCAATATACGTAAACGATTTTCGTGCTGATAGAATTCATGACAACTTCATCGACCTATTGTGTATATCCATACAGTAGGTTAATTTGTGCTTTATTTTTCTCTTATAATCAATATATAAGTGCCACACATTTTCTCTTACACGTACAATGGTCACCTATATTTAGGGGTCACACATTCTAGATTTCACGTGTATTTCTCACCTAAATATAAGGGTCACACATTTTTTCTACGTACAAGTATAACATAAAGACAAGGAACAAAATTGTTTAAGCGTTTACTTGCAATTCATATAGTTCATGCCAGACGATGTTTTCCAGAATCGTGTGGCATGAAAGAGAATCAGTGTTTTACATGCATGAAAGCTAAGAATGTTAACATTGCACCATTATAAATGAGTAATTTTTAAAAGGAACAACATACAATATATTTATAGCTCTTCAAAATATAATAGTCATAAGCACAGTTTTGTCTATACAACAATCTGTAATTGTGTGCATTGCTAGCCGATGAGATTTACTAGATGTGTCGTAAGAACAAATCTGTAATTGCGTGCATTGCTAGCAGATGGGATTTTCTCCAGCATTTTTAGGTATGATGGTACTCTCATCAAAGTTGTCAGAAAAGAACGAGTAGTCAATAATTTCTACATAAATAATTAATCACTATTCTGTACGATCAATAAATATAAATTATCGAACATAATAAAAATGTTTGAGATGAAACAAAACTATCTGTACAAAAATCTTGGATGATTCAGTAAGTCGTAAACTGAAGTTTGAATGAAACATTATGGTTATCAAGATCCTCAGTTTGCTCTATTCGCGAATAACCACAATGTTTCATACACATGTAGATCTAATGTTAAATATTGAAGGTCTTTAATTATTCAAAGATATGTCCTTTCTATGGACATACGGGCACATGATGATTGTCCAGGTCTATTAAAACTATTTTGTGCCAACAATAAGATCGAATATTAGTATAACTTTGTTTGGACCATCTGTTAATTTCACACATTAATCAGTATAACGATTCTATAGAAACATTTAGACGCCACACTTGAGGTTCTAGAACTCGACTGTTTTTGTAATGCTTGTTCTACTTCATTTTATTCAAGCGTACAAGAGCTTGAGTGAGTCAATAATATATTCTACGTATAAATCTGCTATAAGCAAGTCTATGTGCGTTTGCTTGTCTGTCATTCTGTTTAACTATTACCTATCTACTTCATTCTTCTTTAATTTATATAAGCGTGTTTATATAAAAATGGTAACTAGAACTGTTGTTTTGATATACAAGGCGTAGAAGTATTTCGATTATTGGATACTTAACAAAATTAAGGAAATATTAACATATGACATTAATTTCTGAACATTCCATAGATAATTCAGTAAAACAAATGAATTCTTCATATGTCGGGTATGTACGTAAACAACTATGACACTCATTAATAACATAATACTATACAATGAGAGTGCTGCTAATGACGTAATTGATAATAAAGAATATAATATATTGACACCAGGAAACAGAACAATACCTAATTTAGAAAGTAAAGAATGTTCCTGCAAAAGATTGATTACTTATTCGTGTGTACTGTTAAGAGAAGACAAGATATATTATAATAATAAAGAGGAAGAACCCCTTGCACAGTTACTTTACGAATATCTTCACATAACGTTTAATTTATCTATCCTACATTTATAATTGGGATTGGACAAACAATCATCGTAGTTTACTTTCTGTAGATTATGGAGCGAACTTATAATACATATAAATATGTAATTCATGCATGGAATACATATTGTACGTAAAGAATTTAGAACATTTCTTTAAAATGAACAAAGCAACTTCGTATAGCTTACTAATAAAATCATCACATATAAGCCTGTTAGTGGGCAGAATTTAATAAGAAAGTATGCAAATAAGTGTACAATATGTTTTGTCTATTTGGGAAGAAAGCAGGAAACCCGGCCCATCCATATATTGATTTCAAACATTTTCAAAACATTTTTACGCGTAGGCAGCAATGATTAATCAAAACAATGATGACTTCTTATTTTGCTTTATGGTAGACTAAACTTCTTTTCATTTATTGATTCCTATACTTTAGTATGTTTTTAAGAATGGTGAATGTTCCTGTTAGTATTGTATGTGTTTAAATAAAAACTGTTTCATGTGAAAGTTATGAACAATACTTTGTAAATTCTATGTAGAGCGTAATATCCAAATTATATCCATATTCTATTTGCCTATATAATTTTGGCCTTCTTTGATTTTTTAAAGAAAAGAATCTCCCGCACCTGTTTTTCTTCTTGTTAATATTTTGTGTTTAGTATCATGTATATAAACCACAGCTACGGGGAATACTGTCAGAAAAATCTGTCACATGTAAACGTTAGGATCAAATACAGAAGATATAATTCTAAGTTTAATGTATATACGTCTGATCAAGAATCTGATAAGATGATTGAAAAAACTATTATATATGTCATACAGGGCTTAAAATAAAGTACAGTGAATGTATTAGAACAAGTACATTGAGTATCAGAACAAGTTTAGTCAGTGTATTTGAAATAATACAGTAAGTGTATTAGAAATAGTACAGTGAGTGTATTAGAAATAGTACAGTGAGTGTTTTAGAGCAAGTTCAGTTAGTGTATTAGAAAAGTAAAGTGAGTGTATTAGAACAAGTTTAGTCAGTGTATTAGAACAAGTTAAGTGCGAGTATTAGAACAAGTACAGTGATTGTATTAGAACAACTACGTGATTGTATTAGAACAAGCACAGTGAATGTATTAGAATAAGTACAGTGATTTTATTAGAACAAGTACAGTGGGGGTATTAGAACAAGTACAGTAATTGTATTAGAACAAGTACAGTGATTGTATTAGAACAAGTACAGTGAGTGCATTAAAGCACGTTTAGTCAGTGTATTAGAACAAGTTAAGTGCGAGTATTAGAACAAGTGATTGTATTACAACAAGTACAGTGATTTTATTAGAACAAGTAAAGTGATTATATTAGAACAAGTACAGTGAGTGTATTAAACCACGTTTAGTCAGTATATTAGAGCAAAAAATTAAGTGCTAGTATTAGAACAAGTACAGTGATTGTATTAGAACAAGTACAGTGATTGTATTAGAACAAGTACAGTGGGTGTATTAGAACAAGTACAATGAGTGTATTAGAACAAGTACGATGAGTGCATCAGATAAAGTACAGGTAGTGTATTAGCAAACGTACATTGAGTTTGTTAAAGTCCTGTGAGTGTATTATATAAAGCAGAGTGAGTATTAGATAAAGCAGGGTGAGTGTTTTATCATAATACATTGAGTATGTTAGATAAAGTACAGTGAGTGTATTAAAACAAGTATAGTGAGTGTATTAAATAAGTACATATAGTATATTAGAAAACGTACAGTGAGTATTATAAATGTACAATGATTGTATTAGATTAAGGACAGCTAGTGTGTTAGAAAATGTACAGCGAGTGTATTTCATAAGGTACAGTAATTGTAACAGCAAATGCGCATCGCGTGTATTAGAACTGTGTTGTTAGTGAAAACATGCATTCAACGTATTTGAAAAAGTACAGTGAGTGTATTAGAACACGTAGAGTGATATGACACGTAACTTAAAGGTAAGTACAAGTTTAATAACACTGACGAATGTATTAAGGTCCGTGTAAAATATTCACCTTTAACTAGCTGTGTGAACTTTAAGGCATAAAATGCCAATGTAAAATCCTAAAAGTAGTAAAATGGAATTTAAAATCACTAGGTACTGCTCAGCGTTTCGGATGAAACATTTGAATTGTATTTGTTTCAGAGTGTAAAGGTTACGCAAATCGTCTGATGAACCTGCTGAAGAATATTTTCACGAATAGGTTGCTACAAAAACATTTTGAATAGACGAGGATTTAGTAATAACAGAACCCAAGCTGACAATGCAAACGTTTCATACTATCTTGGTTACATAACAGTTAAAGATTATGCCAGATGGTGCTAAGGACACTGTTGTACTAGTAAATCAAAGCTATTCTTTTCACTTTGATCGCAGTTTTCAAAAGTATAAATGATAAGTTAGTTACGAGTGTGAATTTGATAATAAATCACTTCTTATTCATGTCGTTGTTTAAATTTACAGCCATGGCAAGTAATTTTAAAAACGTACCAAGACGGAGTAAACTGCATTAAGATTGTTAGAACGAAGAGAGTTAAATCTCTTGAGGTTGTTTGTTTAACATCTCATCAAACGTTTAACTGATACTTGGAAATGGTATAGATTATATAATATGTACGCTGCATGAATGATATACCACGAGATGTATAAATGTTTCATTTAAAGTAAAAGAGGCTTTCTAACATAAAAAGATTACAAGGTAATTAGTAATTTACTCAGCCTTATTACTTGTAGGCGAGAACACAACACGTTTCAGATCAAACACATATGAAGACAAAAATTAAAGGAGATGATCGCACATTTAAAACAAGGGGAGGGCAAACTCAAACTTGAAGGAAGTGGTAATGAAATAATTGTGTATTATATAGGTGACTGTGTATGGAAAAATTCTATATAGCGGGTATCAAAAGTTGTGTTGAAAATGGCAATATATTTCAGGCAAAAAATCGTTTCACCTGCTCACACATTGAAGGAAGCAAGGAATGGCTTGAAGAGTTATTTCCCGCATCAAAATCAACAACAATAACAATGGAACAGTTTTGTCATGCAAAGAGGACGCACATTTATACTGATCTCATTTCTCCGTCATCGACTGTGCAGCATCAGTAATGGTGCTGGAGAGAAGAACTATGATGTCCACATCAATGGCTCTACGATCGGGCATATCACCCGTAGCAATGTTGACTATGACGGTGCTGATATACCAAAGTTGTTAGCTGTGCATTGTTCAGCACCTCGCTATGATACATTAGGCAGTCCTATTGTATTGAAGGCGATAATGATATTGAATGACATTCAATCAATGGCATATTCAATACATGTACATTCAAATATCAACAATTAGCAACAAATCATAAAATTATTTGAAAGTTATTTAGTTTAATATCATTAATTATCATCAACAAGCAAAATGTGTCAATTCCTGAATAATCAATATGCTGAAAACAGTGCCCCTTATGCCCACTCTCAACAAGGTACGAGTATAAACAAAATATGTGAAAAGAAAACACCCTGCAGAGACGGATGCGTTTAGCTTGGAATAGGCAGCAAACAGTCTTAAGACTCTTAAAGGAAATGTGACAAGAGGATATATAATAGCCTGAATTGAAAAAAAAAAAACATTGCTTAAAAGCTAGAGCAGACAAAAGGAGTAACAGATGAAGATGAATACAAGATTATAGCAAAGAAAATAGTATTGCAAACAGAAACAACATTTAAAAAATTGAACAAATTAAAAGAAAAAGAATGAAGTTATAATAGATTATTTTCCTTTGTAACGGATTGAGCAAAATAGTCAGAAGAAGAATAAGATGGGGAACTTGAACAAATGGTGAAGGACAAAACAAACATAAATAAATTAAAACCGGAACAAAATGAAATGCTCAAAAATGAAATTGTATTGATTACAACACTTTCTGTATGTATTAAATGTTAATGAAACCGACTATATTATTGAGCAACTGTAGTCATGACATGAAACTAACGCAGTACACAATTGAAATATGATACAAGGTAAAACCATACCAAAAAATAAAACAGCAGGAGCAGCAACAACAACAACAACAATATCAAACAAAGAAACAAGAAATTAAAACGTCAAAAACCTTTAATTGAAAACTAACTGTGCAACATGGAAACAACTATTACATCCTTCACGATTTGTAGAGTTCTGTGTTTTAAATGTCTGAGATAAGATCAGGTGTAAAAATTTATTACTTACCAGGTTTCATTGAGCAGTTTCTTTTTCGGAGTACGATATAATCTATTGTTACAAAAATTGGAAAGCTGCAAAATAGGGCCACCATTTAAAATATATAATATGTACGTCGCCTGCACCATACAGAAATTCCAGATATTTCAATAGATTACCTAACTGTGCACTGATCGTTGTCGGCTAAAAGTGATTCTTTGGTGAAATTCATCATGTATTTTAATACTCTTCCGTTTCTAAACCCTTCATTAAAACATTTGCAACGTTTCATGTAATGTATTCTATCTCACTTTGCATTTTATTGTACAGGAGATTGATATTATTCAAATCAGAGAATTCTAATGTTGTCGCAATTTGTGAAGATGTGCATTGGTTTCTTGCAGCAAAGTCTTTTACATGTATGCAATGAGCTATTATTGGCTTTGACACACACCTACTTATATAGCATGCTGCAGTCCTTGGGTCTAAGACACACACACACACACACACACACACACACACACACACACATACGCGCGCGCACACACACACACACACACACACACACATGCACACATGCACGTTAGGCAACTAAAGAGGTGTCAGATCTGTGCACTCTTCTACTAATTTCCCACTGAAACCTGAGCGAATGTGAATAAGACTTATGAAAGTATTTAGTTTTGAATATGGTCGCGAATTTATATAAAATGGCCCACGTTCTGGAAGACCGTTGTCTGCGACTTGTGAACGAAAAGTGGCTGTTGTAAAGGGGTTGGTTGATGAATGTGCTTGATATTCCGAAGATAAAAAGATCTGTGCAATATGGGTCCTACATTGATGACTCTTATTGAAATCTGCAAACAACTACTATCCAAACATGAAAATAATATTTGATGTAATTACGATTACATCTATTCCGTGATATCGAGATAGACACCTTTCAATTCTCATATTTTTAACATAGATGGCGCAAATGTTGACTTCTACACGTATTAGAATCATTTCTGATTTGACCAGATTCATTGGAATTATTGATAAATTGAATAATTTCAGCCTCAGATTCCTTAATTTCATTCTAATATTGAAAATAAATACTTTTCATCATAAATTCTACTGCATAATATTTTTGAAAGTCAAATCAATAATCTCACAACAGGATTTTTATACAGGTATTTATATTATTTTGTATACATAATTAAATTGTGTTTAGTCTATTCTGACTCTGTTTTATAAAGATATTTACCTGTTAAGTATGTTGTTAACAGTCTCGAAAATTCCAGCCTATATTAGTAAAATTTATAAAAGCAGAACCAAACTTTTTAAAATCATGTAACGTATTGGTGGAGGTAACTGGTCAGATGTTCAGCAGCACAGTGCCTCAACGACCACACTAGGTCAAGGTACTGATGATAATGATGATGATGATGATGAACGTATTGGTCGGTCCGAATGTTAATCACCCGTGAAAAACATATTTCCAAGACAATACAGTATAATGGGAAACAACAATATGTGCATTTGTCCACACACACACCCTCAAAAGATACATGAATGTAGTTTTATTTTTATTACATATTATCTACTTTACGGTTCTACATTCTATTTTATATTCAGTTTTATTAGAATTTAAATATTTTGGACTATTATGTTCGAGTTATTGCACATGATCAATTTAAAAATAGCCAAGAGCGCACGTTGTTTCAGCTTGAGCAGTACTAAATACACACGGATTTATTATCCATATTGAATAACCTAATTAAAGTATTTGATTTAAACGACTGAAAAACTCAGGCAAACCAAGCAAATTAATTAGATCACCGCCGGATGAAACATTGAAACTCGAGATGAAAATTCTGAAATTTAAGATGCAGATTCCTTAGCACAGTCGTCTTATGTACGGCTAGCAACATAATCTGGAACCGTAGCTTCGGAGCAATGACGTGATGTGAACCTAATCGCTACAGAATGTGTACCGAGACATGTACGGAACCAATCGTAGTCATCGATAAATCATATTCCGAATGACAAAACATTCTTCTCAATCATTTTTGTTCATGTACTATTAAATGCACCGTTCAAATCTATTAAATTATAATTACAATTGTTTTGTAAAGCAATTTATCGTTTGCTGTCTATATGAATGGACGTTTAGTCAATTCCCTCTTGTACCATAAAAATGACAAAACTTCCATATTTCTTCAGGTCATTAAATTCGTATATTCTACAACTTGTTTTCCGTCTCCTTTGAGCCCCTGTTGCAGATACAGCGGCGTATAGATACCAATACAAGTATAAATAACAACACACGTATATGCCTAAATACCGTTATATGTATACAATTATAACTTAGTGGTAACTATTGGTGAAGAGTAAATGAAAATCATTATCAAATCCTTTATTACGACGCTTACAATTGGATTGGTTTCAAACAGTTAATAAAAAAAAAATACTGATCTACAAAAGAAACCGATCTTTATTGTCCCTAATTTCTTCTAAATCCCTCTATCAATCAAATAGTTGTCTGGAGGTCAATGACCAGTGAGAAAGTTTTACGAGATCCACCGACCTATGAGAGAGTTGATTGTCTCCCTGGCATCTTTAAGTTGGGGTGAGTCATCGGGGGTAGAGGAATACATATCGGCACAGTGAGCATTGCCTGAAAAACAAGATGTATTTATTTATTTATTTATTTATTTATTTATTTATTTATTTATTTATTTATTTAATCACATTGTATATAAAGAAACTACTGCTAAATTAGTACGCCCTGTTACAGAAAGACACTATTGGCCACAAAGAATCACGTTGAGTGTTGAATAATATCTTTGGGCTCATAACTAAATATCTTAACGAGATAATTCACATCCAAGTGTATATGCTATGCTACAAATGAGCTCGAGAGAAATAAAGTAACCTTTGCTCAAGTATATGAAGTTCTTTGTAAACATTAGGGAAAAGACGCTAGGCGTCAAAGGTCTATACGAATTGATAGTAGTCAATCAAACACACTTAAAACTAGCGAAATTTGCAAACCTTAAACTTATCGCTGTACCTACAAACAGATTTCTAGCAACATCAGTGTAACCAGATACCAGTGTAACCAGATATCAGTGTAACCAGATACCAGTGTAACCAGATACCAGTGTAACCAGATACCAGTGTAACCAGATGGTCTTAAACTGGTACAACTTGAAGCAATACACAAAAACAACAGTATCCTTAATTGAGGGTATTGCTGACCAGTTAGTATACTGCCAACAACTTCCATAATGTATCTTTTATTATCAGTTGATAAACCATTTTAACACCATTTTTATGGATTGCTTCCAAACACTTTCACAAATGTTCTAATAATTATCGAAGAATGGCTTGAAGCTCTGAATGAAAATAACGAATACACTCTGCTTATTAGTCTGTGGGTCTCATAGAAAGTTATGGAATCAACAATGAGACTGTACATAAAAGTTACTTCAGCATTAGAAAACTATGTGAAACCTGTTTCCAGTGTTAGTACTTTTCAACTTGTTTCATATCCGCATATCAGATAATTTTACGACGTCAAACTTGATATTAATGTAACCTCTCATTTTCCATTTTAAATTAGGTAATGGTAGGATACATATGATTTTAACACTGTCTAAGATCGAGTCAGTATCAATGACTTGCAGGAAAAAAGAGAACGCTATCATACACAGAAAAAAAACACTTTAATTCCTCTAGCATATTATAAGACCAATCTTTTTTTAGAGAAACTAGCAAACGTTTAAATAAATCATTCAACGAGTTGTAACATAACTAACTTAGCAAACTGATAACCTTTTGGATTACTGAGATATGCTTTTCTGAGACATTGGAGATCAACAATGTCTAGTTCAAAATTTACTGATCGCTGAGATATACTTTGGTGACTGAAACCTGCAAGAAATTTAGCTAAGAATATATATATATGTTGTTAGAACTATTTCCTTTTAAT
Source organism: Unio pictorum (assembly GCA_030141615.1). Lineage (NCBI taxonomy): Eukaryota > Metazoa > Mollusca > Bivalvia > Unionida > Unionidae > Unio > Unio pictorum. Next base: position 584,658 of record JARLTB010000212.1, on the reverse strand, counting down.
AAAAGTAAATACTTGACAGATAGCTGATATGGTAATGTGATGAATGTTTACTTAGCTGAATACTTGGTAAATACGGGTTTTAATAACGTGTGAATGTAACCAATCGTTACAATTGATAAATACATAATCTCTTGGAATTTGTTTCGATTCTGATTGCTCTTTTAAAGAAATTAGCATTGGTATTCTTGCCCACTAATTTGTTGTACAAATTATGCTTCACCTTTTACAATTACTAAGTGCTTAAGTCCTAATAATGTAGATACAGACCACATCATGTCTGAACAATGTCGACACAGACTACGTTAGATTGTACATGCAAACTACGTAAGGCCTTGACAGCGTAGTACATACCTCAAACCTATACAATGTCGATGAAGACAACGTTAAGACTTTTGCAGTCTAGATGCAGACAACATGAGGCCTTTACAGTGTAGATGAAAGCAATGTTAGGCCTATACAGTGTAGATGGAGACCACGTTAGGTCTTGACAGTGTAATATATAGACCTTTACAGTGTCAACGTTAGGTCTTTATAGTGTAGATGCAGACTACTTTAGACCATTACCAAACAGCTTCAGATTACGTTAGGTCATACAGCGAGTGTGTACGGAGACTACGTTAGACAATGCTAATGTAGTACATGCGTTAGACATTTACAGTGTTGATGCAGCCTATGCTAGACCTTTACAATGCAGCTACATATTACGTTAAGCCATTACTGTGTGTATGCAGACTACGTTAGACATTTATAATATAGACTACATTAGGCCTTTACAGTATAGATCACAGACTAGTGTATATTGCTACATTATAGATACAAGTAATATTAGGCCGTTACAATTTAGATACAGGCCTTTACAATAAAGATACGGACTATGTTAGACATTTACAATGTAGATATAGACAAAGTTATACCTTATAACCCTATGATGTAGAAGGAAACTACGTCATGCCTTTACAATGTTGATAGAGTTTACAAACGAATGAACGAACGATATATATATATATATATATATATATATATATATATATATATATATATATATATATATATCGGGTATTTGGCATAGTTAATGACAAAATAATATGCCCCCATCCTCCTTATAAAAAAGAAGAAGAAAAAGAAGCCTTTTACCACTGATAGTGGCCAGGTAGGTGTTTAACTTTATCTCGCAAGGAAGTTTACAGTATCTAATAGTCAATCAGAACGTGATGATGAGCAAGTTTTTCAATGACAGCTAAATTGAAACGAAATGAAATGTTCACCCGTTCCCATTTATATTTGGGATCTGGCCTTAAAACTAACAACCCACTATGTCGTCTGAAGTCTTTACACCTGCATAACGGGAAATGTCCGTTTCATCTATTTAGTGACATAAGATCGCAATATATTCAATATAGAGAATGGTAACTTTAATATATAGGAATCTATATGACGACATTACACTGATTACAACATTTATAATATACTTATGTGTGAAATATAGAAAATAATGGCTAAATATGGTTTCTATTGTTTACTCATTCCTGTATTGTCACATGTGAAACTATATTGTTCACAAATGAAAATACACAACCTCCCTTCATGAGATGCGACGCGATAATGTGTGTGCATACAGAAGTTATCATTGCAGCAATAAAAACGAGCACTTTTTGAGCTGAATAAATAAATTTAACGTGGCATTACCTTTCGGGACTGGAAATAAGTTTCTGCCTGAAACATTTGACTAAACGCCGTTCGCGACTCTAGGAAGTTAATTCTTCTGTACTAGTTTGATATCATCATCATCATCATCATCATCATCATCATCATCATCATCATCATCAGTTTCTTGACCTGTTGTGGTCGTCGAGCACTGTGCTGCTGAAAATCTGACCAGTTCCCTCCACTTGTCTCGATAATATGCGAATACCTGTGTCTCCGCAAAATCTTTCCTGGTCCATTTTGTGATGTTGTCAGTCCACTTTGTTCTCTGTCGACCTCTCCTTCTGCCACCCTGGATGCTGCCCTAACTGTTGGCTATAGTGACATGGCCATGCCATTGCAGCCTTTTCATTTTGACGGTGGTGAGGAGCTCTTCATATTGGTCTTTTTTGCGCCTGGTGTTACGCACTTCTTCATTTGTGATGTTTTCCATGAAAGAGATGCCAAGGATGGTTCTGTAGCATCTCATTTCAAGTGATGATTATGGAACCAAGATAGTTGAACTGTTCTCTGTCCTCTGACATTAATCTTGGAAGAGATTTGTTTGCCACTATTTGTCATCAGCTTTGTCTTCTCAGTGCTTATCTCCATGTCATATCTGAACGATGTTTCATCCAGGTTCTTAACTAAGGTGGTTAGCTCGTCTTCACTGCATGCCATCAATGTCGTCTGCAAAGCATATGTGGTGATGGTACATCCTCCAACGCTGACTGTCCCACGTTGGTTTTACAGGGCTTTGCTCACGATACAATCTAAGTAGATGTTGAAAAGCGTGGGTGACAGGAGACAGGCTTGATGTACTCCGACTGATGTCTAAACCAGTCCCCCACAGAACCTTGAGCAATTACTGCACTGGTAGCCTTGGCGTACAGCTGCTTGATGGTATTGGTCAACCTTTGACTCATGATGTAGTTCTTCATTGTGGCCTACAAATCCTCATGTCACACTCTGTCAAAGGCCTTTTCGAAATCTATGAATACATTATAGATGTCATGTTGATTTTGCGAGTACTTTTCACACAAAATCCTGAGATTGAATATTTAGTCTGTTGTGCTTCTTCCACTCCGGAACCCTGCCTGTATTTATTTATTTATTTTTTCTACATGTAGTTTCAGTCTGTTCAATATGATCTTCATCATCACCTTATTAACATGGCTAATCAAACTGATAGTTCTGTAATTCTGGCACAGCTGGAGATTGACTTTTATGAGAGTGTTATAATCAGTGGCTGGGTTCACTGTGTTGGGCATTCACCTGTCTGCCAGATCGTTTTGCAGATGTTTATTAGTAGATATATCACTGATCCTCCCATTCTTGATATGTTCAGCTGGGATGTTGTCTACTCCAGCTGCCTTCACATTCTTCACTGCTCTTATTGCTGACTCCACCTCTTCGTTGAGAATTGGGAAATCATCATCATTTGTGGAGTTTGGAACTTCTATCACCTCTGGGTCTCCTGTGTACTGATGGTTGTAGAGTGCTTTGCAATACTCAGTCCATTGTTCTGCAATGTCACTCGCTTCTGAGGCATTTTCCATGTTCGTTTTGAATGATACTGACTTGTATGTTTCTCTCTGGTGAGGACTTTTGCAATTTGGAATGCCTTTTGGCTGTTATTCTTTATCAGACTGCTCTCTATTTCTGTGCACCTTTGTCCAATCCAATCTTTTTTGCTATCTTCAAAGTTGTGTCAAATAATCTTGTTTATTTGTTGGTACTCCATTGCCTCTGCTGTGTGTCTGGTGTTTTCGAGGTCTCCTCAGGCATCGCAGAAATTAAGAATCTCTTCTGTAACATCCATCACAAGGAGTGGAGCAAATTTTCCTCCAATTGGGGCTTGGAACAACTTGCAGATGTTAGGGTCTTTCAGTTGTTTAAAGTTGAAGTTAAGACTGATGTTTTTCGGCTTGTTAATTTTATTCAGCTCTACTTGATAGTTCATAATCACCAGGTCGTGATCATTCTCAAAATTAGCACCTTGGAACGTCTTTAATTTTGCTCTATAGATGCTAGATCGTTAACGGTTATGAACCATTATGTAGTCGATCTGGTTATGATATGTTCCATTTGGTGTGTGCCATGTCCAGCATCGTGAAGCTTTATTGTGGCCCACGGTGTTGGCTGGTACTAAGTTGTTGTAGCTTGCTAACTCGAGCAGCCGTCTCCCGCTTTCATTGGTCAGCTCATTGCAAGACGGTCCGAAATGATCATCCTAGTCTATTAGAGCATCTTTAGGAACTTTGACATTCCAGTCTCCTTGGATGATGTTATCATCTTTTATATTGACCATGTTTAGAATACCCCGGAGTATGTTGTAAAACTAAATTTCTTCATCATCATGATCGGTAGTTGGAGCATAGACTTGGATAATTGTGATGTTAAAGGGAAATGCTTTCAGACGAATGGAGATGATTCGACTAGATATAGGGCAGCAGTCAAACACAGATCCCTTGATGGCTTTGTTTACAAGGAAGCATACTCCATTTATGGACTTGTCCATCTCTCCACTATATTATGATATATGTCCATCTTCAGTTTGGTGTTCTTCTAGGGCTTTCCATCTGACTTCACAGAGTCCCAGATCGTGCCATGTGTAGTGTTCAAGCTCATGTGTCAACTTTTGGAGTCTTCCAATTTACACCAAAGTTCTAATGTTCCAGGTGGCGATGGCGATGCTGTTTTTCGCTCTGATTTTATGCAAAGTACCAGTAGCACATTTGTCAACTCCGTCCTGGTGGACAACGGCAGGCGAGGTCCTTGTTAACCCGGGCGACGACCGATCCGGTATGGTAACATCAGATTTGTCCAGCATTGTCAGTGTGTCTTGGACATGAGTCGTCTAGCGGAGCCCATTCCCTTCCAGACCAAGTATTTGCCAAAAGGGGATGTAGTACATCGTCCAGCTGCCTTAGGGTATCCACTCAGTATTTTCTTATAGGGTTTACTCACATAGCCTTTGGCTAACCAAAGCCGACCTGCAAGGCATCATGAGACTCATGTATATGCGGGCGCGTCAATTTCCCGAGCAAATAATGCATCTGCCACTGCCCATCTAGTTCGACAACAAAGTTACAAAATATTTTATAAAACCCTGTGTGACGCATTATCTGAGACGAATTTCATTTAGTTCGTCAAATTTGGTAAGATTTGTCAAAAATATAAACAATATAATTTATTGCATCAAATTATCATATCATGCACCTCACGTTCTCTTAACTGATCATTTCATGATCATTCTGTATTTTCGGTTAAAAGTGAAATGAAGTTGTGAAAAGGTTGGTGGTTGTGGTTGTGATGATATTATCTAAATCTTCTAAGCTTTGATTATGGAGCACGTTTAGTATACAAACAAGAAAATTGTCTTTTCCTGCATAAATACCTGATATATTTCGTCTTGTGGCAAAACAAAATCACGTGTTTTGGATCACATGATGCAATATATCAGGTATTATTGTGAGAAAAAAAATCTTGAATGTCTTATTTAGTCAACAGAACATTCAAAAGCACGCATAGCTTACTTCTGCACGCCTCAATTCTTCTAAATTAAGTAACAAATAAGAGCGAAAACTGCAAGTTTTGTAAATTTCAATAAATAATGTATTTTCTAGAATACAAAGTGAAAATTTGAAAAGAACTAAGTGTATTATGAATTAAATCTCAATTATTCCTAAAAGATCTATCACAAGTCAAAGTGTATGAAGTTCCGAGTTAATTTCAGCGGTATTCCAAATAAATTTTAATGTTGCTGTGCCTTTAGTCTTGAAATGTGTCCTGGCGCATGGCGATGTGCTAACAGACGTTTGATGTGTCACAATAATACGATCAAAACTGTCATTGCCTGAATTCACTATAATTCCAAATGAATGTATTGTTCATTACTTTTATTAGGCACGTTGTATTCCAGTGAATAATAATTTGAGTAAATAAATCCACCCATCTTTAAAGGCAGGAATGAGTAATATTTAGGCAAAGAAGACTATATAACCCTCTTTCTCACCTCGACTGCAATTACCATTATCTAGAAATACTTTTTCAACTTAATGGGAAAGTTTCATTCTGGAAGTTTGTAAGGTCATAATCAAGACTGTATCCATCACTCAAATTGAAGTAAATATCGTTACAGTTAATAATGATCTGATTATTTAATCCACAAACATACAGAAATATTAACTATGTAATATAATGTTTATAAATAAATGCCACTGGTCAGGTACAACCTTAACTTAATTATGGCCAAAGGTCAAGTGCAAAATACATATATGCATATCATATCGTCATGGAGAAAAATCAGCAAACAATGTATATTAAATATGCTAAACACATTGTTCTTTACCTTCAATAAATATTGGCACCGTGTCTGGAATTTTTGTGTTGTTGAAAGCAAGTGCATGCCAGGGATCACTGGTACCACTGGGAAAGACGGCTTTGGTTAGCTGCATGTCGAATCCACCATAATACAAGTTTGTCTCCTGTGCACCCGTGTCAGCTACACAGAAATAATTGTACCCAAACACATGGGCACACTGCAAACAGGAGTAGCTGAAAATAAATTGAATTCTTATAAATTGATGAATTCATCTATCCAACTAAAAAATTGCATAGAGGATTATCCACATCTCAAAAATTTTTCAAAATGAGAAATAATGTTCATAAATTTAAGCAATGTGGACTTTGATTCTACGAGGCGATGTTGTTTTAAAAAAAGGAGCGATCTAGTCAAATCTAATGCAAGGTTTCAAATAATTATAGATGAATTCAATAAAATTTCAAATTGTGAAAAAGCTATTATTAATTAAGAAATGTACAAAGATATTGGACAATAAATAGGAATAGTTTTGTTTATATTCTGTGCTACTTTTCATTTTTATTACCATTTCAACCTATCCAGTACTTATCCACAAAAGTAGTTGCAATAGTGCCATCTTTTTTTCCTCTATTGTAAATGATGCAATCACATTATTTTTTATAATTAATTGTTTCTGTTATAACAATTAAAAAATTGGAAGCGCGTTGAATCTGGACCCTTGTCATTTGATCGGGTAAATGAAGAATGATCCTTTTGTATAGCTAAAAGTAATCCGGATTATCTTCTCTATGTATGTATGTATGTATGTATGTATGTATGTATGTATGTATGTATGTATGTATGTATGTATGTATGTACGTACGTACGTACGTACGTACGTATGACTGACTGACTTTCTTTGTGTGTGTATATATGTTTATCTTAACTTGATATTTCTTTTCAATTTGCATATATTTATCATGTAGATAATTCAATTTTTCCTAATTGGTTTCTGATGGTAAAATATTTACTTGAAGCCCATGGTAAAGAAATCTCCAAACGGTTGATGATCATACCAGTCTGTTGAGGGATACCAACCAAACTCCGTGCACGACTGATATAGCCACTGACGAACTATGTCAAAATAAACAAAGAGAGCGCATTAGTAACATGAATATATTTCTATTTAAATTAGATTAGATAATGAATTAAGTTCTTCTCTCAATTTTCAATATATCTATTTTTAAGTAAATTCATTATTTGTCGGCTGTTTGTTCGTTTTAAGGATAATTTTAATAGATGCTCTTCTTTAGCAAATATTTTTTCTCTTTGAATTAATTGCATACTTGTCATATTTTTTGTCGTTTTCGAGGCACAATTACATCTTATATCCAGATATAAATGTTTGTACGCTGATGGATCAAAAAATGATATATGAAATTAATTTTCAATAGTGTATCAAAGCTTACAAAAAAAACACCCCATTACAGCCAACAATTTAGTTACTCTGGATCTAACTCTTCTATATTTTTTTCTCCAAATTTGTTTCACTAATCGTTTGATGATTCGAGCGAAGTAAGTACTGACAATGAGTCTACTTGCATAGATAGCAGTGATAGCAGATATAATGAGAGGTTTTGGTTTCAAAGGACAAATGATGCATTCAGAAGAGACCGATTCGAGATTACTCAAACACGGAAATTGATCCAATGATCGCCAACAAAATAAAAATATATGTATGACTTACCTCCTTCTGCAACAGGGTCAGTCCATTCCGTTCGTTTTAAGTCCGTCATCAGTTTTTCAAACTTAAAATCAAGACATTTTTTGGAAAACAGATTAAGCACGACGGCATTTACGAAAGCATATCTTTCAATTGGTGGCCCTCTACTTTCATCGCTCATGATGTCACATAGAAATTCTATAGTGACTTTCGTATCCTGTTCCTTCACGCCCTGCAATATTTATACTCTTTGTTAAATCTATTAAAATCAATCAATCAATGAATCGATCAGTCAGTCAATCATACAGATATATACACACACACACATACATACATACATACATACATACATACATACATACATACATACATACATACATACATACATATATATATATATATATGCAAAAAACTGACACGCAACAGTGCAAAACTAGAATCACTCTAGCCTAAGCGCTTTCGACTCTCAATGAGTCTTTATCAAAGGCAAATACAGAACATAGACAAGACAAACAAGTAAAATACAGAAACCGTGTTTACAAAACTTTACATGCCTGTTTCTACAGGAATTAAACCTTGAAATTTATTGTTACAACTAGTTTCTAACATTATTGCAATTGTTCACAACCACAACTGGAGTTCCGAAACCAGGAAAGAAAAGGAATCTTACTGGATACGATGCCTTCGAACATTGAAACCAAGCGGTTTAAACCAAGAAGACTAGAAAACGACAGCCATGCACAAATGTAATTATTTTTTCCAGCTGACACATTTTCTTTTAAATAATTCTCTAAATTTGCTTAATAACCTCTAACTATTAATATAAAATATCCGGGATATAATATGCGCGTACATAAATTTACATACAAAAACATGTGTCGCTTTGGCTCATCGATTTCTAAGTCAACACATTTAACAGCATCCGCAACAAGTTGTTAGAAACTAGTGTTAACAATAAATTTCAAGGTTTAATTCCTATAGAAACAGGCATGTAAAGTTTTGTAAACACGGTTTCTGTATTTTACTTGTTTGTCTTGTCTATGTTCTGTATTTGTCTTTGATAAAGACTCATTAAGAGTCGAAAGCGCTTAGGCTAGAGTGTTGCTTGTCAGTTTTTTGCATTTATCTTAACCAATCCCTGACAAACGTGATCACTTGCTGGATCTAGTGCATTTGAAAGGAATGTTTTATTTCATATAATTTCTATTCTTTGTATATATATATATATATATATATATATATATATATATATATATATATATATATATATATATATATATATATATATATATATATATATATATATATATATATATATATATATAAATTAAGGTTGCAACTTTCATAAACTTTTATTAAAAATGTATAGGACATTAAGGACAATGATCAGTAAGGCCTAACAATATTTTTTAAAGAAATCAACAAACGATAAAAAATATCCTTTTACAAGAAGTAAATATTATAGTTAACATTCTACCAAGTTTCAAAACAGTTCTTTTTATTTGTCATTCGCATTTAATAAGCTTGGATATTTTTAATTTTCTTTTGAACATTTATATTGGTATTTCTGGCTGAAAACTGGTCTCTCTCTCTCCCTCCCCCATCTGCATAAATGGTATTTGTAATTAAACTCAATACCTTAAGAATCCTGTTCACTTTGTTATACTGTGCAATGATTTCAAAGTTGTAAGCTAATGCATTGAAGAAAGCATATGTTTCTGTGGTGCTGTCATGATCTATATGGTCACACAATCTAAAGAATAAAAAAGATAAAAGGTCCAGCGTTTACGAGATATATTAGCAAATTTATTGTAACCAGTTAGTGCAGGTTAGCTTTAGCTATGATATTAATATAGCGATGATATTATGATATTCATATAATGGAGTGAAAACTGCACATGGATACAAATCCATACAAAAAGATGATATTGTTATTATTATCATTG
>JARLTB010000212.1:470000-570000 GCA_030141615.1 Unio pictorum | reverse complement strand
AAGGCGTGGTGGGTTTTGGCGTACTCTATCCAGGCTCCATACTGTAACCATGCCGGGTCCGCTTCCGCCTCTCCGCTCAGCATCAAGAAGATCGGTCCGCCGAGTTCATACATGTCGCCATTAACAAAGTATCTCTGAAAAAGTGAACTTGTTTAGGGAACTGAAGTAGATTCTTAATTTAATTTTCTTATTCTCATTGGTGTTATAATACGTGACATGCCACTTAGTAGCTTAACACATTCCAACGTTACTTGAGCAGCCTTAGAAAGAAGCATCGTCTGTGCAGTATATGAGAAATATATGGAAAGTCTAAGCAGTATATGCGGGAAATATATGAAAAGTATATGCAGTATACGCGAGAAATATATGGAAAGTCTATGCAATACGTGAGAAATATATGGAAAGTCTATGCAGTATACGAAAAATATATGGAAAGTCTATGCAGTATAAAATAAATATATGGAAAGTCTATGCAATACGCGAGAAATATATGGAAAGTCTATGTAGTATAAAATAAATATATGGAAAGTCTATGCAATACGCGATAAATATATGGAAGTCTATGCAGTATAAAATAAATATATGGAAAGTCTATGCAGTATACGATACATACATGGAATGTCTAAGCAGTATATACGGGAAATATATGAAAAGTATATGCAGTATACGCGAGAAATATATGGAAAGTCTATGCAATACGCGAGAAATATACGGAAAGTCTATGCAGTATACGAAAATATATGGAAAGTCTATGCAGTATAAGAGAAATATAATGAAAGTCTATGCAGTATACGAAAAATAGATGGAGGGTATATGCAGTAAGCGAGAAATATACTCTATAATACTCTACATGTTTAGGGCCCAATAATTAAATGTTCAGTAGGGGGTTGTGGGTCTTGAAATAAAATTAGTTCCCCAGAAATAAAATAGAAATCACTTGCAATGATTGTTACGAACAAGATATTTTTTCTTTCATCATTTTTTTTAATTTAAAAACTAATGTTGTCTTGTGATAAAAGAAAAAAAAATATTCTCGTTGGAAAAAAATCCAAGACTGAAATGGTTGGTCACTTAATATATATGAAATCCATTACAGTTGTAAATCAGTACAATATTTTACACAGTGAACATATATCGATACTTGTAATACTAGTCTCAGGATAAATGCCATATTCAATCGATGCAAATAGTATGATGGTAGTTACTTTCAACAGATGCAGTTTCAGTTTCGCAGTTTGAATGGCACAGCACAATATTTTCAATAGATGAAAACGATTGACACAGAAGAGTAAGAACACGTTTGATATGATTATGAAAAAAAATCATTGCGTAATCTTTTTTATACATTTAAGTCATAACAAATTAATAAATTAAAATTCGTTAACAGTTTTAGAAACTGATTTAAAGTTTTTGTTTTCTCCAAATGTTGATATAGTGGGGCAGTGTCCAAATTTTCAGAATAATTTGTTTAATTTAGGACTTCATTTCTTGTACAGTTCAAACCGAAATTTAAATTTGTAAATTTATGACTTTAATATCTTTTACAATTTGTAAATATTATTTTACATTTATTATATGTTCTGAGAATTTATTTTTCTCTCTGCTGTATTAGTTTAGGTGTTTCAGTTTTTTACTTAGTCTCTGCCATACATTAAAAAAAATTCCGGATTTGTTTATCAGTCGTCGCGGAAGTCAGTTGCGCCTTGTAGTTTTTTTTCAATACCATAATCAATGCTTTAATCTAAGCAATATATTTTATATCTTCCAGACTTTTCACTCTATATTAAATTCCATATTAATTTGCAACTAGAATACTACCTTTAATCTTAGCAATAATGTTTACCTTTTGTTTTCTGTTGTCTTTGTTCTCCACTAAACTCCGTTACAGAAATTAAGTACTGCTTATAATCTAGCTCAGAAATTTTTAATTATAGTTTAGGACATAAGTTTTACATCTTCTCCCGGAGTCGTTGTCTGTCTCTGATAAAGACTCTGACTGTAAAAGAATTTCAGCATTACTTTAATAATCGGACATGGTTCTTTTTGGTCTAATCTATCAAATTCAATGAGGAATTTTGCAGTATTAGAATTATCTTTTAGTCCCAGCTTTATATATTACTACAATATTCTGTTATTTTATTTTATCTTCGCTAAATTCCGAAACTTAGCATGACGTTTTCTCTGGGCAATTTTAATCTAATGTTCCGAGTTATTTCTAATCACCTGTACATTCTGTGGCAGTTGTTAAATTAAAGCATTAATTTTAATCAAGTCGATGTGTTATTCTTTTTTTACGCGTATTTAAAACACCAGTTCAACAATGCATGCAAATTCACCGACAGCGCCATTATAATCACCGGTATATGTAATGCTTCATATTTAAAAAAATGGCAGCAGGGGGATATAAAGACCAACATATCTATTATACTGCCCAACTAGATAATATAAGGTAGTCCAAAAGTCCAAGACTATCAGGCCCAGCAGCACAAGGCTGCATCTAAAACTAAGGCATAGGACCTAAGGGACCCAAATAATGAAGATGAGGTGACCCAAAAAACTCAAGGTCATCAGACACAGCAGCACAATGCCGCACCAAACAATACAATTAGACAATACTTAAACACCCAAATTAAGAATATAAGGTGGTATCGAACCTCGATCCATGAGGGCAGCGGAGCGAACAAAACCGCAAAACTAGGCTGTCATACGGGGCTGTATACACTTTAGATTCATAACAGCACATAGTCTATCAAAATTAATAGGGAAAACATTAGACAAAGATACCATGGAAAAAGAACGCAGCACTGACCGACCTACGCTCCAGCCTTGCCGAGCCACCTCTCCGCCTTTTCCAATGCCGGACACCACCACCAATCACACGTGCAGGGCACGTTCATTATCCAACACAGCGGTATCGAATGAGCTAGAGTGAGTGTGTGCTGAGTCCATTCCCACTCACCTCGGCCTACCATTCACATCGATTGTTGCTAAATAGCGACTCCGATCTGACGGCCTAATCAATTAGTGTTCTCTGAACACATAAATGCCTGAGGGAGGCGGCACCATTCCCACCCTCAGGAAAAATCAAATAACCAGCCTTTGCTGGATAAAACAGTGCTATATGACCCACCGTGGCCGAAGCACTTAAATTTAACCCCACCCCCCACCATACTGCTAGTATACAGGGCCCTGAAGAACTGGCATCTCGACAGTCAGTCGGACAGTTAAAATTAGAGGCAGTTGTAGGACCATTATGAATCGATTTTTATACCTTTATATATCCCGTGTGGCGTGAGCCCAACTACGTTTAGTGTTGACCCATAATGCACTGAACGTTCCGGTTTTGTTCCGGTTTTGCGCTATTCCTTCTGCTTATGAAGTTTAGGAAACAGAACAGACATATATCTGACGTAAAATCAATTCAAAGGCAAAATGAGTCTGCGCTGTACGCGACAGGATAAGTGTATTATACAGGTACCAACCGTAATCAGCATACCTGACTCCATATTCGTTGATCAGCAGCATTGAAGTGATCTACAATCTGTAGATCGAACCACAGCTCCACGGGAACACTTGCATTTCCAGGACCACTTGGTTGGGGTGGCCCGACCATTCCACCTGTAGGCCTCCCTCGGAAAATGATTGGAATCCACCCTAATGTCCCCCATGAGGAGAGTAGTATGAAGAGGAGACACATCTGGAGATGCCCTGTGGTCGCCATGTTGATATTATATTTAATCATGTTATCTGTGTACAGTGGGAAGCAAGTTTATTTAATGTACATATGGGTAAATATAGATAGATTAAAACATCTCTCCTTCTCTCTCTCTCTCTCTCTCTCTCTCTCTCTCTCTCTCTCTCTCTCTCTCTCTCTCTCTCTCTCTCTCTGTGTTAAAGACCAAATTCGAACACGTAACAAGAAACAAGTGGGAAGAAGTACCTGGGTCTAAATACTATAGGATATTCATAAGTTTCCAAATGGCCCTTACACAGGATTAGGTATGGTTTGTTGTGCAAGCTTGACTAAAATTAATCTCAAATATTTTGTAATATAAAACTTTCAGAAGCAATATGTTCAAAAGCTTGAAACAGAATGCTGAATCCCGCAAAGGAATACTTTTAAATCTTCGTCTCTTAGTCCAAAATAATTCGGGTCACAAATAACATACTAATTACCAACATTATTTACTTACTGAACATATGTTCGATTCTTCACACGAGTAGTCACTGTTGCAAAAGTTTATTTGACAATCAAGCTCATGTATGCCATCTTGGCATCTTTTTAATACGCATGCGTACGCAGCATAGTCACATTGCCTTCACAAATGAAAAAGTCTGTGCAGGTAAAGTCAATTAATTTCACTCTTGTCAATGTTTCTATACTCATCCGTGCAGATGAAATTCTCTTGCGAGCGAAGAAAATAGTTAAGAACTAAAGAGAGTATGATCTTTTTGCATTTGTCGCTTTCACCCCACGAACCCTTTTAATATACAGAATAGTCGGCCTTATGGATACGTTCATCGGAGCTCTATAATGCTTGCGAATGTTGCTTTGTCCTCGTTAAATTCTATGACACTGATAATATTTGGGTTTGCCATGTTGCGACAGGAGTTTGGGTGGTTATTTAAATGATATTAATTTTAATTGGCACTTCCTTCAAGATACCTAGGCGGAATGAACTAGTTTAATTCATGTTTCTCAAACACGTATATTTTGAACAAAGCATTTTGTGTGTCAAGATGATAAATATATATTAGACATAACAATAGATTCAACGATATTTCACCGGTGTATTGCTCCAGAGGTTGTGGAGTAGGTCACGTGAGTTGGGTGGAGAAATTGAAAATTTTAATCTTTCAGATCCATAAGAAATGCACCTTAAATGTAAAGATGAAAAAAATTATGAAAGATCTTTAGAAATATCCATTGTGGTGATACAATAAGTACTGTAAGTAATAGCCCATGTGTGTTGATATATTAAATACTGTAATGACCAGCTTATTTGTGACGATATATTAAATACTGTAAGCAATAGCCCATTTAATAATAATAATAATAATAATAATAATAATAATAATAATAATAAGGACTTTGTATAGCGCCTAATCTTTCGAAGCTTTAATCGCTTTTCACAATCAATAATGATATGACTACACTACAGAACAACAAATGACAAAACAATGAAATTGGAAAACTTAAAAACCTGCTGAAAATATATGATACATAACATGATTAGGTCGCTAAGTTTGTCACTGCAGTCGAAACAGGTGTCTTAAGAGCACTCTTAAAAGGGACCACTGTGTCTTTGTGTCTAATTTCAATGGGCAATTTGTTCCACATCGCCGGGCCCTGGTGTGCAAACGAACGTTGTCCATATGACTTTGTTTTCACCTTGGGAACAATGAGTATACGATTATCCGAAGAAGAGCGTAAGGATCTAGCTGGTGTATAAACATGGGTGAGGCTGGATAGGTATGTTGGACTGGAGTCTGTCATTGAAACATAACACAGAGAACAAATTTTGTGTTTGATTCTGTATCGAATTGATAGCCAGTGTAGGGTACATAGCAGTGGTGAGGTGTGCTCTGATAGAGGTACTAAAGATGATCCGTGCAGCTGTGTTTTGAACTTTTTGAAGTTTCTGGAGTAAATATTGTGACGAGCCAGACAGAATTGAGTTACAATAGTCCAGTCTTGAAAGTACTAATGAACACACAAGTGTTTTAGTGGCATCAACTGAAAGATATTTACAAATGGAACTGATGCGTCTCAATTCAAGATATGCAGCCTTGCATATGTTCATAACATGTTGGTGAAGTGTGAGAGTACTGTCTAGAGTAACGCCTAGGTTCCGTACTGACTGATAATTTAATGTTGGTGTTGCTGATATTTATTGTCTGAGGTAAATGATGTGAATGAGAAAGTCTTTATGTTGTGATCAGAATAGCCTCAGTTTTATCATCATTCATCTGCAGCTTGTTACATGTCATCCATGATTTCACATCCGAAATGCACTTCTCTACTCCATGGATGGTAGCATCAACTTCAGTTGGGTGGCTAGACTTGTATATTTGGGTGTCATCAGCATACAATTGGTGCGACACTGGGTGATGATCTATGACACTTGAGAGCGGCTGAGTATACAGAATGAAGAGAACAGGTCCAAAAACAGATCCCTGTGGAACACCACAACATACGTCAACTGGGCTGGAGTGTATTCCATTTGCAGATATAATTTGTGTCGTGTTAACTAAGTAGGACTTGAACCACTGTAAGGCTATATTCTGAATGCCAAATACATGCTGGAGACGGTGAAGTAATATATCATGATCTATTGTGTCAAATGCTGCAGATAAATCCAGGAGAGTGAGGACTGTAATCTTTCCACTATCCAAAGCAGAGAGAATGTCACTAAATACTTTCAGAAGAGTAGTTTCCTTACTGTGTCAAGGGCGATATGCAGACTGTACATTGCTAAAAAGACTGGTTGAATTCAAATGAGATACAAGCTGAGTTAGAACAACCTTTTCTACGATTTTTTTATATGAATTGGAGATTAGAAACTGGGCGGTAGTTCTTTAAATCGTTATGGTCCAGAGTTGGTTTCTTCAGCAGTGGCTTTACGATGGCAGTTTTGAAGAATAGTGGGAATTCCCCTGATGAGAGAGAGAGATATTAATAACATCAAATACAGCCGTTCTAGCAATACAACTCGGGAACCTATCTTGAATATCAGATTTCATTTGCATTTAAGCTGTTAATATTTTGGTAACTGCGCAGTTGCTACTTTTTTATTCTTGTTTTACATACATACATAAATATATTTATATCATAGTGACTGTGCACGTGTACATCCATTTCTGTATGTGTATTAGTATCGGATTAAATATATACCATACCTCTACCACCCCAGATGCATCTCTGTAGAAATATGCACGAACTGGTAAATGACTTATACAACTACAATAGAAAATGCGCACCCTAGAACACGAAAGACTTAAGCTACGCATTAGAAAATGTATGCACACGAAAATGAAAGACAAATAATACAACAGTGGAAAATGAAGGCAGCGGAAAATAAGAATGTCCTGAAATGCTGGAACACTGGAAAATGTAGAAAGAAATGAAATTGGTTTGTTCTAAGATAAAAGGTCACAGGAATAACTATTACGACTGTTGTGAAAATGAATGGAAATACTACTACTACTACTACTAATAATAATAATAATAAGAAGAAGAAGAAGAAGAAGAAGAATGTTAATCCTGTTAACCTAAGGCTCTATAAGGCCTCTTAAAACTGTACGGTGATCATGTGATCATATCAACGACAATGTATTGTAACTTATGTAGGTAAATAATGTTGTGGCAGGGGAGGCAACTAAGATACGAATCTGAACACACCAGAAATGCTGATGTCTCGTATAGTTACCCTGTCAAAAAGAGTAACGATCACGATCTTAATTTTAATTATGAATTTTCTCTCTTGGCAATAGTTGGAATATTAATACTACTGACGATGTTAATGTTTGGTTACTGATGATGAGCTAATATTAGGTGGCAATCATAAACTAATTAGGTATGTTAAAAAAAAAGAGGGTAGTGGGTGGGTGTAGTTGTTTAATTTCCTAACCATATAGCGCTCTATTGATACGCAAACGTGAAGGGTAGGGACATAAATATGTGTAAAAGACGTGACATGCCTATTACATGCAATTTACCGTCCCTCCGTCTCCGTTGTTACACTTCTGGAACTCGTTAAATATCACCTCAGAGCTGGGCCTCAGTGTGGGTGATATTATACTATTGAATAAAATGAAAACTTAATCAGTGCTGAATTCAGAGGTCTCAAAGAGGTTATAATGTTTAATTACATGCAAAATTTTATATAAATTTAATAACTGAGCCGCCACCCCTCACCCCCGCCAGAGTAACAGATACCTCTAGAACCCTTCTGATCCCATTATCATATCTCCAAACATAGTTGTTCTTCATTCTGGAATTATCTCTGTGGATGCAAATGTAAGTGACACAAGGAATCCTAGTTAATTACTTGACAGAATTATGTATATAACACCAGCTATAAGAGAAAGGTGTGGTTTTATAAAGTGTCTGATTTTCGAAAATTGAATTACATTATATCAGGTTTAGCCTGTGCAACTAAGTTTTGGAGCTAGTTGTGATGTATATGATACCGTTATAGCATTGACTTCGTCGTACATTCGATTTGCAAAAGACTGTATACCATTTCGCACAATAAATGTTCGGATGAGGGACACGTGTCGGTATGACAGAATAATTCACCAAACAAGCAGGAAGAGCGACCGCCAAAAAAAAGCTATTGATAGTGAATATATATAGCAATATTCTTGAATACGTTGAAGTGCCAACAATCTTCAGTGTATCCCAATGAGATTGTCTTGAATATCTTTAACTCAACTCACAATACTCCCAAAGTGATATTTTAATCCAAAGTCAGCGATCACTTTATAATTCCGTTGAATAATCCAAACAAATTCTCAAATTTATTCGAAATACAACAGTACACATGCAGGCTGATATATTAAAAAAAAACTAATAGGAAATAGTAATAGTTCAATTCTTCCACTTCATATCCACTATACAGCTTTACGCCACAATAATTTTCTACTCGATCTATGTCGCAAAACATACCGCTCCGGTGTCCTAGTGGTTAGAGCGTCCGCCGCGGAAGCGGGGAGGTCGTGGGTTCGATCCCCGGCCAAGTCATACCATAGACTTACAAAAACCTTTACTAACAGCCGCTCATCATAAAGAGGTTATTGTTAGGACTGGTCGACCTGGTGTCAGGATAATGTGACTGAGTAGGACATCATGTTACATGTTTGCGGCATGATGCCCGAGTGCATAAATATAAACTGCCTCAATGCAGACATCGTCGCGATATGACTAAAACAAATTTAAAGCTACGTTAAAAACCCTAATCAAGGAAACAAACAAAAAAAAAAATGTCGCAAAACCTGCCACGTGATGTTTATTGCAACAATACAACCCATCCTGCTTCTATCACATTGAAACCCACTTGCTTAAAATTGCAATGGAAAATTACCCCAAACTCTACATTGGCTCATTATCTATAGCACGAACACAAATATACAACCTATTTATAGCTCATTATCTTAACTTACCAAAAGTTAAAAACACAGGGATGATATACGTAACAAAGTTCTGTTAATAGTATAGGTGTATGAAGACTGTCACCTTTTATATGACTGAACCAGTGGATCCACAGCTTGTATTGCAGTTCGAAATTTAGGAAAAAGTCAAGGATAAAAGTGTCGTTTCTTTTTGGGGGCGGGGGTGGGGGTGAGTTAGGAGGTGGGCCTTTTTTATACCAGAGTAACATATGTCGTTCAATTTTTATGGATTTATGGTGAGACTTTTTCTAATGTTTATAAGAAATATATGTATAAAAACAGATTCTTCAAATAAATGTTTTGTTATTTAAATATATTTTATCTGTCTGCATAACGTAGTGCCAATCGAATGTTATGGGACATTTTTTGAAAGTGGAAAATGAAAAGGTCTTGCTAATGAAACTTGACTTGAATCATTATCATATAGTCATGGAGACACGGTTATGTACATGCAGTTTGTGTCATTCAGGCAGCACGCAGAACGGGAACTCAGTTTAAGTTTGATAAAATTACACACGCATGTACATGATGTTCATTAAAGCCATGCAGAAATACCAAGACGTGGACACGGGCGCATATGTTGTCTTTGAAGGATTTGCTGGACTGTATACCATCTTCCGTTTCAACGTGTCCAAGGACTCCGAACGCGATCTGAGTGATTACCAACTAAGACTATTTCAATGGATGTGAAACTCACATGGTCGCTGATCTGTAATGTCCATGGCAACGCGATGTCGAGTACTTGGATAATTCGGTTTACCTCTTCTCAACGAGGTGAAACGCTAACAGGTACTTGTTGTGATATGTATAATTCGTTACAGATTCAGGATTTCGACGACACCAAGTTTGGCTGGTATTGCATCGGTTACATCCAGGCGAGGTACGATGTAACATCACCTGAGGAATCCATTTTATCACTGCAACAAAGCTATTTCAGTGAATATATTAGGTACATCACAATCATGAATTCCTAATGTCTCCAGTGTAGAGCTAGAATGGGCAGCATATATCCATTGGAGGTGATGACCAAAACTTGTTGCATCATGGTCGAATCGATCTGCGAGTTATATTAGTGCCAAAAAAAAAAATAATTGAAAATTGTGACGGGGCGCGTGAAAATGTCTCTGGCAGCAGATACATGTCGTCTTCGGAAGTGACAGCGGCTTAGTGTACCTTTTCTGTATACCGGTTGTGGATATAGATATGTATTTCCCAATTTGTATGTTATCAATACTTATTCGCTTCATGATGACTTTGGTCCATCGATTCTTCTGACAATACAACACAATGGGTTACAAACGACTTGTACACCCCAGAGCAGATAAAACATTATTTGACTATTTCTTACTCGAAGTAAGTACTATGCTTTAAAGATGAATATTTCTTAAATATTATTAAATTTTGCATTCTTTCATAACGTTCAGTAGGAAGGTTTGTCAAATATCGTCATCAGTTAGTTTCACCACTATGCCTTAAACCGGTTTCGACAAGGGAGAAGAGTCGAAACATCGGACCAGAGTTGAATTGTGGCCAACTATATGGTGCTCTATGCTTTCACTATTCCTAATTGTTTTCAATATAATGTAATATATAAATGATTATGACTAGCATGTAAACCACTGAACGGAACGTGATAATCACATGACCTGAGAAAAGGAAAGACGAAGCACGAAGACAAAAATCACATATCGCCTTACTTTTTGCACTGCATCTCCATAGTTCTGCATCTATTGATAATACCACATGTATGACCATTATTCTTGCATGGACAGGTTTTTACAAGACGAAGCAAACTATATTTAGACATGCATTTATAATGTATAAGAAAGTCCGATTACAAAATACGTGTGATTGTGTGAATATAATATTTTTGTATAATACACGGTTGGGGTGTAGAAGTGTTTCAGATTTTGTACATGCTTAGGCAAGCGTTTGCACGTAGCAAGCCATGTATGATCATTATTTAGAAATTACCTATTGCTAAGCATCTATATTCTTGCAAAAAGTATTTTTGTAACATGAATACACGGTAAGAAAGCAGCACATGCAAATCCAATGTGTTTTTACAGTTACTGTAACCAGATGGCTCATAATCGCAAATACAAGAATGCTCTTTTCGAAACAAAATTTGATTTTGTTTTACTTTGTCCGAACATCGCAATATTTAAAAAATTATAAATCGAATGAAACTTCACCTGTATGTAAAATTATAATTCTAAGAACTATTTATGGCCATAATGCTTTAATTAGGAAAAAGAGAAAAACAAGAAGAAAAAAAATGTCACGGGATAGAAGAAACCAGATGTTAGCGTGGGTATGTTAAACCCTGAGGCTATAAATTCTCGCCGGAAAAATGTCTGAGGTGTACAGCGAGTTAACTGACATAGCCATAAACTAGAGATGCGCGGTTAATGTTTGCCAAAGTCAGTTACGTAACCTTTTTCACGGGTAAGTGACGATTTCGTGTTTGGAGCAAGGGATCGTCAAACTGTATCGTAAACATCTTTGACAGGCGTTTGGGAGGGCCATGTCTAATCATTAAGAACCAACTTCCAATCGTAATTGAGTAAGGCGTGCTAGACATTAGAATCTTACGTTTAAATATGTCATCTTTAGAAGCAAAACTTTAGTAGGGTTACAATTATTTGGCAAGACGGACAAGGCAAAAAAAACCTACTCCGAGACCATTCGTAATGACGGAATTATTCTGGGAATAATAAGGGAGCTTCGAAAAAGAAGCTTTTGGGGACCAGAGGGAAGTGAAGTTAGAAGGAATTTTGAGGGTCCAGAGGGAATTACCCCAGCAGTTGGTCCGAGTCTCTGGGAGACAAAAGAAAGAAAGACAGAGGGAGATAGGAGGGAGATAAAAGAAAAGAGAAGAACATACAGATGAGTAGGACTCAGGACAGAAGGGAAAATTTCACACACTAATTCAAAGGATGAACTAGGCCGTCACTTGGTTGAGTGATATGATATTAGCTAAATTGTATTTGAGAGATTACTGTTTGAATTATCTTAAATTGTTGTTGTTATTTATATTCCATTTTGTGTATTCATTAATTTAACTATCGGCATCGCTGACTGGGGGCTCAGGTCTTTGGATCTTTTTTGCACTACTTCAATTTCTGATAAAAACGAGTCAGGGTGGGTCTTCTGTATTAATTTAAATAATTGGAAGCACCCCACCCCAAAAAGGGAAGCAACCTAACCTTTACAACAAATAACAATATCTGACAACAATGGAGTTAGTGACATATATATTGGGAATTTGATATATTACATTAATGCTAATGGGATAGGTTTGCTATTTACTCATGCACATTCTGTAGATCTGGTTTTCAAAGCAAGCAAGAGATATTAGATAAAGCAAAATGAAAACTTAAAGCTAAATATAAGCTAAAATAAAAGTTAACATCATATCCGTTACGTATTAATGTACCTTGCTGCTGATGGAATCATGATTACCAGTATAGAATTAAAGCAAACTAGACATTCCTTGTAACAACGTCTTTCCAATAATATTAAATAGGATATAAAGTGCAGGCCTCTGTATACCATTGCAAAGTCAGTATTTGCATGACTATATCAACGATGAATACTATAGTCCTAACATAGCTGCTTTAATCACCTTTAAATATTGTTTCTTATATATTTGATACCTTTCCTATGTTGAATCGTATTTATATTTTCTTCAGATGTATATATTTTATACCTTGCCTATGTTCATAACGTATCTGTATTTCCTTCAGATGTATATTTGATACCTTGCCTATTTTGATAACGTATTTGTATTTTCTTCAGATGTATATATTTGATACCTTGCCTGTTTTGATAACGTATTTGTATTTTCTTCAGATGTATATATTTGATACCTTGCCTATGTTGAAATAGTATTTTTATTTTCTTCAGATGTATATTTGATACCTTGCCTATGTTGAAATCGTATTTTTATTTTATTCAGATGTATATTTGATACCTTGCCTATTTTGATATCGTATTTGTATTTTCTTCAGATGTATGGTCAAAATATAAGTCAACCATACAATTATAGTTTGTATATTAGGACAATAGGCTCATGACATGTTCTAGTTTAATTGTATTGTATTACCATTATTACTTTGTTTGAAAATGATCATTATAATTTATTTACAAAACCCCATAGTCTACAAAATAAGTGAAAGTCAAACTGAATCGTAATTTTAGCTTTACCTTTATCATACCTTACGCTGAAATCAATATTAATAATATATACGTAACAACTCGTGTTAACGTCACATTAAAGTTTATATAATTTTCCTCTTGATGTGCTAACAGAGTTTTCTTTGGGTCATTGTTTTGAAATTCCTTTTTAATTGTACTGACAGTTTGACAATTGTAAGTGTAGTACATTACAAATTTTATCAGTATTACGTCTATCTTGCTGAGTATAAGCAATACAATTTTAATCAACTTAAATAAATATACATGCATACATATTAATTCTTACGTTTGTAATTGTGAAACTAGTTACGAACAGCTAAGAAAGTATACAAGGAATCATATGAGAAAATTATTTAGAAATCGAAAGCATTTCAAAGCTAGCAACACGCAAACACAGAGAACATAATGCGACTTAAAGATGTCAGCAACATTAAGTAACCCCAAACTTAAAAACACCTCATATGCTAAAATAACTAATATACAACCAACATTGGGAAAATCCATTAAACATTATGCAAACAACGTCACAACATTTGAGTAAACAGAAACCTACAAGCCAATACACACGATTATAGACAGAAAGATTAACATGCAGCCGAGTATGGTAGCAGCAACTTCGTTTGGATCTCCAAATGGAGCAATTGCACAACACGCAGCAATTCGAGGTCTCACAGTAGATTTAATATTGTTTAATAGTTATGTGTATTCATATTGTAACTATCTTTGTTCTCCACGTGGCTTCAGCCATTTGCTGAAGCTTGGCATTCCATATCTGAAAACGAATACAGAGATCAAGTAAACTTTTATTTAATTAGAGTAAAAATCTTTCTCGATAATAGACGAGCTTGTAAAAGAAGACATTAACTTCTTAAATGTGAATACATTATATTCATGTATAAGCAGGTTTCTTTAAAACCTTATATTACTTTAATGTCGTCACACAAGTCAAACTACTTTTTAAATTCTTCCCTTTGCTCTCAAAAGTGTTGCAGGATATGTATTTTGCGAATTTCACACGACCGAGCAAATATTGAGAGTCGTAGATTTTGCAGAGGTCTTATAGTAACATTGATATATTTATCGTATCGACACGTGTTTTCCCTTGTATAATTAATTGCCAAAACGTACCTTTACTTTACGACCTAGTTTGATAAATGCTAAACGTCTGAATTTGACTGGAAATAAGAAAAATAGGATCTTAAATGGAGCCTATCTCACAAGATGGTAATAAAGCTACCAGCAATCAGAATTTGAAATTTTATAACCAGCATACCATGTTTAATATTATGGTGGCATTAATCAAGCACGATAAAGGTCAATTTAAATAATAGACTAACATAGTCCGTTAAGTCTTAGTTAGCATAAACACATGTAATAATTTACGATTGTGTTCATTAGGAGTGCTGCAAATAGTAAAATAGTAGTGTAAGCAATAACTGGAAAATGGCGAATGTTGGATTTTATTATTGGCACAAAAGCAGTAGAAATCGATAATAATACTTTGATATAAAGTATTTTCTTTGCTCTCGTGCTACAACAACTTTTACGCTTGCTATTATTGTTGTTGTTGTTATTATTATTAGTAGTAGTAGTAGTAGTGGTGGTGGTGGTTGTTGTGGTAGTAGTAATAGTTCAACGAATTGAGAAGACGTCGCTTACCTTGTTTCTGGATCCTATCCTAGGCAACTCATCCAATACATAATAACAATCTGGTCGAAACGCCAAGGCCAACTGAAATTATAAATCACAAATCCTGAGCACTGGGCAATGTTGCTACTGCTGCTGCTGCTGATGATGATGATGGTGGTGTTGATGGCGATTCAGCCACGCCGGTTTTTGAGAAGCAAGTGTTTCAGTTGTTAATGTGATAACTTGAGCTTTAAATTATTAAAGTACAAGTACAATGGTTCTGTAATATGCATCTGTTTTAAACGAATTTAACTGACTAAACGTGTTTGAATGTGCATAAATAGCGGCGAGGTCTTTATATGGGGAGAGTTGTGTTTGACATTGTGTGTTGGAAAGCTTACATATAATAGTTATTGTTTTCTTTACCGTACTCTCCATAGCATCTTGAAGCTCTTTTTCTGTCAAGGAACATCCTTTCTTTTTCCTTTGTGAAAGAATAAATAATAAACTGGAAGATGTATACCTAACTGGAGAAGGTGAAATATACAAATTATTAGGTACAATTTGTACATTTATGCAAATGTAACAAATGTAACAAATGTAACAATCACTTTTGGATGTTTAGTATCTAAGTATTCTCCCCTGTTGCCTTATGAACTTAATAACACATTAAAATGCTATTATTCTATAATTTTTTCAAAGCCCTATATGCAAAAGGCTTTAATGAAGATTAAATCATATACATATTATTAACGTTAAGTTTCTATGCCTTCCAAATACAACAAATTATATATATATATATATATATATATATATATATATATATATATATATATATATATATATATATATATATATATATATATATATAAAATTGAATATTTCTTAAGGTTGGTCTTGGCAAGAGATCGTCATTGATTGTCTTACGTGGTTGCTAAAAAGACTTCTTATATCAGCTTGCAATTATGACAATATTGTATTCAAACGCTTGCATTCTGGCTGATATTAAATAATACAACTATAGACAAATCTGTATTTGATCCCATAGTGAATAACACGTAACTTACTCGACGAAAAGACATACTACATCTCCTGCGAGGTCATTTGGTACACCAATAACCTGCAATATAAAGATTCGTCAGAAATTCCGTTAAGATCACGTCTTTGATTTTGAGGTATCAAAACTAACCGACCTGAGTTGACTGATTATCGAGTATTCAGATGGTACCAAATATGTTAGATGCGGAAGCAGCAGAGAGGGTGAGCCGGACAACATTTTTAAACAAGTTTTCACTGAAATCAGGCTTAAAACAATGAAATCAGGCAAAAAAATCAATGATCAGGCAAAAAATAATAATGAAATCAGGCAAAAAATAATAATGAAATCAGGCAAAAAATAATAATGAAAAATCAATGAAATCAATGAAATCAATCTCCATCGTAAAAATCTTCGATTTTCAACCGAATATTTTTTTTGGGAAAAGGGATTGCAACGTCGTTGTCACTCACCCTCTCTGCTGCTATGGGTTAACACTTTTTTTTAGGATGAAAATCCCTTTACGATCTTACCAATAAATTATGTCATCAGGGTCTGATAATTTGGTGGGCTGAGCCTTGTTGCTGCTCGGCCCATTGTAACCGAGTCTTTAAAAACTCTTCTGGGGTCGGTATTGGTCTATTTTTTCGTTTGTGATACTCCATTACGGAACGATATTTGGAGCCTCCACACTCAGTGCAAATTTGATATTTTCCTCGAACACCTTTTCCACAGCCGATACAAGGATTTGGACCATTAACACAGCCTTGTTTTGCTGAGCAATTATGAACTCCACAGAATTTTCCGAGGCAGTTTTTTTCGCAGCGTCGTGTGGACCCTTGAAACAACCAACAGCATTTATTACGCGATTGTGAATCAATCATTATAATTAAGTCTTAATAAATATTCAATTAGATGTTAAAAAACACTATTGATAATGATTAGTGATTACTCCGATAGTGATGAATTTATGTATGACAATTGCCCCGCACTAGACAAATTAGTGTTTGGGAAGGGTGTGACTGCCGAGGGTAGTTGGATTTGTTATAAACACGGTACCCGCTTGTTTGCGGGGTTTAACAATCAGAATCAATCATCTGCGACTGTTGCTGTTAATCTCACGATGAAACAATTAAAAAAATTTAACTCAATGAGGTCCGCTGAAATATATTTGAAACTACCACGTGTTGTTTCGGGGTTAATTAAACGCGAAGGGGTTCGTCGATTACCATCAGGCGAATACTGGATGTTTTTTTGGGCGTATGATGATCGATTAAAAACTTGGCTCTCTGATCCGTCTGTTGATATCTATACACACGCGTATAATAGTCTGTCTAAGCGAAATCGTGCAAAAATCGCAAAGGGTATTTAACAAGTTTTGTGTGATGATTTTTCAAAAATGTGAAATCGGCACCTTTTCATATAAAATAAAATGTAATGTGCCGTTTCCACATTCAACATAGAGATGTTAAATTGACTTAATTGAGGTTCTATCACGAAGAAATTCTTCTATAGTTGTTGGTGTCCTTGCCATTTTAATATCTTGATTGACAATGGATCGATATTGATGGCCACCGCAATCCATACACAACTGATATTTTCCTCGAACACCTTTTCCACAACCTCGACATGGTCTTGGACCATCCGATTTGCCTAGTTTTGCAAACATTGCATGTGTTCCACAGAATTTCCCGTAGGAATTTTTTCCACACGGGGTTATTGTCTGTTGTGATAGCCATACGCATTTATTTGTAGCGAGTTTACAAGATGGCATTGTATATAAAATAATATCATTTAATTAGACATTTGAAATTATATATATAAAATGATATCATATCATATATTTGATAAAAAAGTGGATGCGGTTCAATCGTTAATTCAAGATGGTATAATCACATCAAACCCAATTATTCAATCGATGGGACAATTTCATGTTTGGGATAGCTATGAACAATTTGATGCATTACATTATCAAGAAAAATCATGTGTCAATGAGATTATTTTACAACAACGACGCAGAAAGTTCATCTGTGATATTGATTCTAAACCAGATCTCGTTGAGGTTAGAAAATACTTTCAACAATACGGTACCGTTGATGTATTTGAAACAACAAAAGGGTATCATGTTGTCGTTGATCTTATTGTAGATTTTCAAACACATCGGACATTAATATCAAAGGCTGCAACGGATAATCCTGATTGGAACATTGATAAGATTGCAGGGGTCTACAGTATCAAGTTGCCCGGGACCAAATCAAAATCCCCTAACAGCATTTGTAAACGATCGTTGGATGGTCCTGTTGATCCATTAATAAGTGTCAACGAAGATGTTCCAGTGGGTTTTATTGAATTTAATTATCCCACAAACAGTGACGTTTCAGATGAAAATGTTATTGCAATATCAATGGCGCTCACTGGACAACCCGATCAAATAATCGCACAAATAACATCCAGTGGAAATAGAATCACATTTGCTAGACGACCTGGACACTATTGTGTTATTTGCAAACGACGTCATGGATACAATGCTGCATTTGATATTATTGAACCGAGTTGTGATAATTGTCTGGTATATGAATATGACGATCATTATGATGTTATTTGCCCGAGATTTCACGGGAAAAAGATTGTTGTAGACCGGGACAACTTGGACTCAAGAATCGCCAATTATTTATCAGGGTCTCCTGACAATGCCGTAGATGCTATTGCATCGCCGTTAGCAGCCACAGAAAAATCAGCAGGATATATTAAATATCTAATGGGGTTACAACGAGATAGCTACGGGGGTGAATTTCCCACGAGGGTTCCTGATTTTATTTATACGGAACCACCAGCACATATTTCAGGACGAGGTTGTATTGGTTCCAGTGATGATTATTTAGATGGTTCATATTGTGGAATGGGGAAATCAATTGCTGCGTGGAAATCAATCGCAGATGATTCATCTGTATGCTATATCAGCTATAGAAAAACATTATCGAGTAAAACCGCATTTGATCAACAAATTCAGTTGTATAATGAAATCGCTGGTGGTATTCATTTTGATGAAAAATTACCCACACGAGTTGTTGTTCAAGTTGATTCCTTGACGAGGGTTACAGGAACACCTAGCACGGTCATTGCTGATGAGCTTCATGGAATATACCGTCAGATCTTTTCGAATCCATCAAGAAGTAAATCAATGTGGGAAAAGTTTGATGGGCTAATCACTACTGCGAGACATTTTATTGCGTTGGACGCAGATGCCAACGACGATGACAAAAAAATACTCTCAATGATGCGTCCTGGAATAAAAATCATTATTAACGATTATAAACCGGACAACGGGAAGAAGTTTTATTTGGAAAATTCCAATGAAGAAAATTACCAGCTGTTATGGAAATATCTCAATGATGGCACTAAACGATGCGGGGTATTTTGCCATTATAAGCGCCATGGGAAATTTTCTGTAGAAGAAATCGTTAAGGAGGCACAACGAAGAAATATTTCTGAAAAACACTATCATGCTGATACAGATAGCGATATTAAACACAAAGACTTTTCTGATCCCGTTGCGGCATTTGCTAACACCAGGATGGTGATTTTTAATCATACGCTTGAAGCAGGAGTATCCATCATTGATGGGCAATTTGATGTGTTATTCGTATTCTCGTTTGAAGTTGGATCTGTTGAAGCCACTAAACAAGCAATTCATCGGTTTAGGAATATTTCTGAAATTCATTATTCAGTATCAAGAAAAATATCACACGGGTTGCCAGTGACCCGGGAAGATGTTATCGCGAGAATAATTAATAATGAACGGAATTTAACCGCAATGGAACGGGATAATAGACTGCCTAACATATCTGATATCAATACAAGTTTTGGTCAAGCATATATCAGTTACATTGTTGAGGAAAATGCATCAAAGTGTTTCTTTACTCCACGGCTAATCGAATCTATGAGACGTACGGGATATGAAATTGTTACAGTTCCCCCGCTGGATTATACAACTTGGAAATCAACAAAAAAGTCCAAACTGGATAGAATCCTTGAAAAATACCCCGACAACAGAAATGTCTCTGATGATCTATTAATGAGTTTTGGAGAGCGCGTGAAAAATGCATCCTTGGTAAATAATCCCGAGATTACCGATAATGACATTGAAAATCTTTTTTCTGGAAAAATACCCCCCAGGATCAATTATTACGAATATCACGATGATTTTAATTTATCACCCTATCAGCAGAAATTAAATTATCTCAATTACACTTATCAGTGTGATATTAGCAAACTTCCCCCGGAACAAATTGAACAATATTACAAGAAAATCTCCGCTGTGATAAATTATCGAGAGAAAATAATTGCTGATCACAACGATGGAAAGATATTTCAACGAAAAGTCTTTAGAAGCGATTGTTTATCCCCCAGACAGCAAGATGAAATAATTACCGGGATTATCAAATTGGCAAACTTACCAAATGTTGTTCCTGATGACCTAACAACGACAAGTATCACTGTGACAAATCTTAATGAAGCCGTATCAACGATAATGACGGACAAAGAAAAATATAACACTTTGATTGACAACTTCATTGAGTTGTTTCCCGGGACCAAATTAAAATCAAGAAAAACCACAGACCGCAGAAATATCATAGAGAAAATCAAAATGATTTATAAACGATACGGTGCTGAATTAATTGCGACTAACAAGAGTAACCCGGACCGGGGTAATTATGCTCTAACGTATCCTAGTTGACCTATTCCTGATTGTTTTAATGACAGTGGATGGCGAGAAACATTTATCAACGATGATTATGAGATCGGCGGAAATGATATTGCTGCAGTTGATGATCACACAGCATGGCTTAAATTCCATATTTGGACGGTTAATGGTTGGTTGGTCAGGTATCAAATACACTAAAAAATTCAAAATGTGGAAACGGCACCTTTTCATATAAAATAAAATGTAATGTGCCGATTCCACACCGATCGTGGGACAATGGAAACATGTAATGGATATCTTTTTAAAGATTAACTATAATATATGATTGCGACAGAATCAATCGAACAAATGCGTCAAAAATATCCCAGTGGGAAGTTTTCAGAGAAATTCAATAATGGGCGCCGCAAAATATCTTACAAGAGTCCAGATGGAATTGTGCATCCTATAGCAACCCGAGTAAATCGAGATGCCACAGCACGTGTTCGTCTTTCCATAAAATATCAACAGGCTTCTTCCAGTAGGCAAATTGAAGTTCAATAATTATTTTATCACTGGAGACGAATCACAATTTTCCGTTTAATTTTCTTCGGGTCTGTTTTTCTAGTTGTTCATATTTTTGTACTGCCATTATTTTTTCACGATTAAATTTTTCATAGGACGGTTCTTCTGTTTGATTTTTCGGATAAAGAATTTCATCGACTTCATTAAAAAACTCACGGTCTTGTTCGGGGATATATATCTTCCATGAATCATCGCCATTGATGGCTCTGCCGATGGCTCTACTATCACGTGATTTGTGTTTTCGTTTGCCACTGCCATCACTGACTATGCCATTATTAGTGACCTTTTCCACAGGAATCCTTGAATATATTTCATTGATTTCTACAGCAATAGAATTATATTCAGACAATAATGAATTGTATTTGTGAGTTAGCGACGAATACTCTTCAGTGAGAAATCGCACATCATTGAGTTCAGTCCTTAACCGTTCACGGTCCTGAATTACTTCATTACGACGTTGTATTGCATGATCTAACCGATATTGTAGGTTATTTAGCGAGTTATTAGTTAATAATGATTTGTTTTCATTAGTCAGATTGGATACTTGCTGTTGTAAGCGCCGAATTGTTTCTTTATCAATAATGCTGTCACTAACAGCATTCACATCTTGTTTTTTACCATCTAAAAACTCTGTTATTTCTTCATTGATGCTATTATCAATAATTCTTTCAACGGGAATATTTCCATCATTAGATTTCCAGATTTTGTAGATGCGTTGATAACTGATTTTATACTTATCAGCGATTTCTGATAACGGGATAATGTCTTTTGAGGCTTTTATTGCAGTTATATCATCATGGGTTAGTAATCTGCGATACGGCATGATATATAACCATAGGAAATATTTTTACAACAACAACAATAACAACAACAACAACACTGAATAGATCATGGAAAAGTGGGGAAAGTGACAGTATTATTTATTTTATATACAATTTCCACACTTTCCCCATCATTGATAACGCTGTTAAAACAACAAAATAACACTTCCATGATCCATTGATGTAAAAAATAGAATGAGGGATTTCCTTCATCACTGATAGGATGAAATAACGCTTCCATGACTGGTGTGGAATCGGCACCTTTTCATATAAAATAAAATGTAATGTGCCGTTTCCACATCAATGATAGACTTCCACGGTGGTCTGGCATGTCCTAACTCTTTTAGAACTTTTCTCTACGAGAATCGACTACTTGACCCTACGAGGTTTTTTATGAATCAATCCTAACAGCTTTTTGTTACGGAAAATCGACCACGTGACCGTAAAATCTCTTTGACTTTTTTTAACTGAAAAACCATCAAAATCAATGAAAATCAATCCTAACAGCTTTTTCTTATGGAAAATCCCATGCAAAATCGACTACTTAACCCTACGAGGTTTTTTTTTTTATCAAAAATCATCAAAAAATGACTAAAAATCATCAAAAATGACTAAAAAATCATCAAAAATTGGCTCAAAATCAATGAAAATCAATCCTAACAGCTTTTCTCTACGGAAAATCCCATGCAAAATCGACTACTTGACCGTAAAATCTCTATGACATTTTCAACTGAAAACCACCAAAACTGTCAAAAAATCAGTGAAAAACCACCAAAACTGTCAGAAAATCAATGAAAAACCACCAAAACTGTCATAAAAAATATTTCACTGAATAAAAAAATATTTCACTGAATAAAAAATATTTCACACTGAATAAATAATTCAATGACTCTGTTGCAACAATCAATAATTGTATCAGTATCATTCATTATACAAGCCTCAGATGGTGAATTAACAACTCTAACACAATCTCATCTCAGATGCTAAATATAACAGCAGTGGGATTTTTATAAAATTATTATTTTTTGTGCATCAAAAATATATCACCTCTTTTTTGTTGTTGTTGTTATTGCGAAATTGCTTTAGTAAGTAATAACAGTTAGTAGTAATCAATAACAACAACAACAAAAAAGAGGTGATATATTTTTGATGCAGAAAAAATAATAATTTTATAAAAATCCCACTGCTGTTATATTTAGCATCTGAGATGAGATTGTGTTAGAGTTGTTAATTCACCATCTGAGGCTTGTATAATGAATGATACTGATACAATTATTGATTGTTGCAACAGAGTCATTGAATTATTTATTCAGTGTGAAATATTTTTTATTCAGTGAAATATTTTTTTATTCAGTGAAATATTTTTTATGACAGTTTTGGTGGTTTTTCATTGATTTTCTGACAGTTTTGGTGGTTTTTCACTGATTTTTTGACAGTTTTGGTGGTTTTCAGTTGAAAATGTCATAGAGATTTTACGGTCAAGTAGTCGATTTTGCATGGGATTTTCCGTAGAGAAAAGCTGTTAGGATTGATTTTCATTGATTTTGAGCCAATTTTTGATGATTTTTAGTCATTTTTGATGATTTTTAGTCATTTTTTGATGATTTTTGATAAAAAAACCTCGTAGGGTTAAGTAGTCGATTTTGCATGGGATTTTCCATAAGAAAAAGCTGTTAGGATTGATTTTCATTGATTTTGATGGTTTTTCAGTTAAAAAAAGTCAAAGAGATTTTACGGTCACGTGGTCGATTTTCCGTAACAAAAAGCTGTTAGGATTGATTCATAAAAAAACCTCGTAGGGTCAAGTAGTCGATTCTCGTAGAGAAAAGTTCTAAAAGAGTTAGGACATGCCAGACCACCGTGGAAGTCTATCATTGATGTGGAAACGGCACATTACATTTTATTTTATATGAAAAGGTGCCGATTCCACACCAGTCATGGAAGCGTTATTTCATCCTATCAGTGATGAAGGAAATCCCTCATTCTATTTTTTACATCAATGGATCATGGAAGTGTTATTTTGTTGTTTTAACAGCGTTATCAATGATGGGGAAAGTGTGGAAATTGTATATAAAATAAATAATACTGTCACTTTCCCCACTTTTCCATGATCTATTCAGTGTTGTTGTTGTTGTTATTGTTGTTGTTGTAAAAATATTTCCTATGGTTATATATCATGCCGTATCGCAGATTACTAACCCATGATGATATAACTGCAATAAAAGCCTCAAAAGACATTATCCCGTTATCAGAAATCGCTGATAAGTATAAAATCAGTTATCAACGCATCTACAAAATCTGGAAATCTAATGATGGAAATATTCCCGTTGAAAGAATTATTGATAATAGCATCGATGAAGAAATAACAGAGTTTTTAGATGGTAAAAAACAAGATGTGGATGCTGTTAGTGACAGCATTATTGATAAAGAAACAATTCGGCGCTTACAACAGCAAGTATCCAATCTGACTAATGAAAACAAATCATTATTAACTAATAACTCGCTAAATAACCTACAATATCGGTTAGATCATGCAATACAACGTCGTAATGAAGTAATTCAGGACCGTGAACGGTTAAGGACTGAACTCAATGATGTGCGATCTCTCACTGAAGAGTATTCGTCGCTAACTCACAAATACAATTCATTATTGTCTGAATATAATTCTATTGCTGTAGAAATCAATGAAATATATTCAAGGATTCCTGTGGAAAAGGTCACTAATAATGGCATAGTCAGTGATGGCAGTGGCAAACGAAAACACAAATCACGTGATAGTAGAGCCATCGGCAGAGCCATCAATGGCGATGATTCATGGAAGATATATATCCCCGAACAAGACCGTGAGTTTTTTAATGAAGTCGATGAAATTCTTTATCCGAAAAATCAAACAGAAGAACCGTCCTATGAAAAATTTAATCGTGAAAAAATAATGGCAGTACAAAAATATGAACAACTAGAAAAACAGACCCGAAGAAAATTAAACGGAAAATTGTGATTCGTCTCCAGTGATAAAATAATTATTGAACTTCAATTTGCCTACTGGAAGAAGCCTGTTGATATTTTATGGAAAGACGAACACGTGCTGTGGCATCTCGATTTACTCGGGTTGCTATAGGATGCACAATTCCATCTGGACCCTTGTAAGATATTTTGCGGCGCCCATTATTGAATTTCTCTGAAAACTTCCCACTGGGATATTTTTGACGCATTTGTTCGATTGATTCTGTCGCAATCATATATTATAGTTAATCTTTAAAAAGATATCCATTACATGTTTCCATTGTCCCACGATCGGTGTGGAATCGGCACATTACATTTTATTTTATATGAAAAGGTGCCGTTTCCACATTTTGAATTTTTTAGTGTATTTGATACCTGACCAACCAACCATTAACCGTCCAAATATGGAATTTAAGCCATGCTGTGTGATCATCAACTGCAACAATATCATTTCCGCCGATCTCATAATCATCGTTGATAAATGTTTCTCGCCATCCACTGTCATTAAAACAATCAGGAATAGGTCAACTAGGATACGTTAGAGCATAATTACCCCGGTCCGGGTTACTCTTGTTAGTCGCAATTAATTCAGCACCGTATCGTTTATAAATCATTTTGATTTTCTCTATGATATTTCTGCGGTCTGTGGTTTTTCTTGATTTTAATTTGGTCCCGGGAAACAACTCAATGAAGTTGTCAATCAAAGTGTTATATTTGTCTTTGTCCGTCATTATCGTTGATACGGCTTCATTAAGATTTGTCACAGTGATACTTGTCGTTGTTAGGTCATCAGGAACAACATTTGGTAAGTTTGCCAATTTGATAATCCCGGTAATTATTTCATCTTGCTGTCTGGGGGATAAACAATCGCTTCTAAAGACTTTTCGTTGAAATATCTTTCCATCGTTGTGATCAGCAATTATTTTCTCTCGATAATTTATCACAGCGGAGATTTTCTTGTAATATTGTTCAATTTGTTCCGGGGGAAGTTTGCTAATATCACACTGATAAGTGTAATTGAGATAATTTAATTTCTGCTGATAGGGTGATAAATTAAAATCATCGTGATATTCGTAATAATTGATCCTGGGGGGTATTTTTCCAGAAAAAAGATTTTCAATGTCATTATCGGTAATCTCGGGATTATTTACCAAGGATGCATTTTTCACGCGCTCTCCAAAACTCATTAATAGATCATCAGAGACATTTCTGTTGTCGGGGTATTTTTCAAGGATTCTATCCAGTTTGGACTTTTTTGTTGATTTCCAAGTTGTATAATCCAGCGGGGGAACTGTAACAATTTCATATCCCGTACGTCTCATAGATTCGATTAGCCGTGGAGTAAAGAAACACTTTGATGCATTTTCCTCAACAATGTAACTGATATATGCTTGACCAAAACTTGTATTGATATCAGATATGTTAGGCAGTCTATTATCCCGTTCCATTGCGGTTAAATTCCGTTCATTATTAATTATTCTCGCGATAACATCTTCCCGGGTCACTGGCAACCCGTGTGATATTTTTCTTGATACTGAATAATGAATTTCAGAAATATTCCTAAACCGATGAATTGCTTGTTTAGTGGCTTCAACAGATCCAACTTCAAACGAGAATACGAATAACACATCAAATTGCCCATCAATGATGGATACTCCTGCTTCAAGCGTATGATTAAAAATCACCATCCTGGTGTTAGCAAATGCCGCAACGGGATCAGAAAAGTCTTTGTGTTTAATATCGCTATATGTATCAGCATGATAGTGTTTTTCAGAAATATTTCTTCGTTGTGCCTCCTTAGCGATTTCTTCTACAGAAAATTTCCCATGGCGCTTATAATGGCAAAATACCCCGCATCGTTTAGTGCCATCATTGAGATATTTCCATAACAGCTGGTAATTTTCTTCATTGGAATTTTCCAAATAAAACTTCTTCCCGTTGTCCGGTTTATAATCGTTAATAATGAATTTTATTCCAGGACGCATCATTGAGAGTATTTTTTTGTCATCGTCGTTGGCATCTGCGTCCAACGCAATAAAATGTCACGCAGTAGTGATTAGCCCATCAAACTTTTCCCACATTGATTTACTTCTTGATGGATTCGAAAATATCTGACGGTATATTCCATGAAGCTCATCAGCAATGACCGTGCTAGGTGTTCCTGTAACCCTCGTCAAGGAATCAACTTGAACAACAACTCGTGTGGGTAATTTTTCATCAAAATGAATACCACCAGCGATTTCATTATACAACTGAATTTGTTGATCAAATGCGGTTTTACTCGATAATGTTTTTCTATAGCTGATATAGCATACAGATTAATCATCTGCGATTGATTTCCACGCAGCAATTGATTTCTCCATTCCACAATATGAACCATCTAAATAATCATCACTGGAACCAATACAACCTCGTCCTGAAATATGTGCTGGTGGTTCCGTATAAATAAAATCAGGAACCCTCGTGGGAAATTCACCCCCGTAGCTATCTCGTTGTAACCCCATTAGATATTTAATATATCCTGCTGATTTTTCTGTGGCTGCTAACGGCGATGCAATAGCATCTACGGCATTGTCAGGAGACCCTGATAAATAATTGGCGATTCTTGAGTCCAAGTTGTCCCGGTCTACAACAATCTTTTTCCCGTGAAATCTCGGGCAAATAACATCATAATGATCGTCATATTCATATACCAGACAATTATCACAACTCGGTTCAATAATATCAAATGCAGCATTGTATCCATGACGTCGTTTGCAAATAACACAATAGTGTCCAGGTCGTCTAGCAAATGTGATTCTATTTCCACTGGATGTTATTTGTGCGATTATTTGATCGGGTTGTCCAGTGAGCGCCATTGATATTGCAATAACATTTTCATCTGAAACGTTACTGTTTGTGGGATAATTAAATTCAATAAAACCCACTGGAACATCTTCGTTGACACTTATTAATGGATCAGCAGGACCATCCAACGATCGTTTACAAATACTGTTAGGCGATTTTGATTTGGTCCCGGGCAACTTGATACTGTAGACCCCTGCAATCTTATCAATGTTCCAATCAGGATTATCCGTTGCAGCCTTTGATATTAATGTCCGATGTGTTTGAAAATCTACAATTATATCAACGACAACATGATATCCTTTTGTTGTTTCAAATACAACAACGGTACCGTATTGTTGAAAGTATTTTCTAACCTCAACGAGATCTGGTTTAGAATCAATATCACAGATGAACTTTCTGCGTCGTTGTTGTAAAATAATCTCATTGACACATGATTTTTCTTGATAATG
This sequence comes from Unio pictorum, assembly GCA_030141615.1. Taxonomy (NCBI): domain Eukaryota; kingdom Metazoa; phylum Mollusca; class Bivalvia; order Unionida; family Unionidae; genus Unio; species Unio pictorum. The sequence continues at coordinate 541,575 of JARLTB010000212.1, read as the reverse complement.
TAATGCATCAAATTGTTCATAGCTATCCCAAACATGAAATTGTCCCATCGATTGAATAATTGGGTTTGATGTGATTATACCATCTTGAATTAACGATTGAACCGCATCCACTTTTTTATCAAATATATGATATGATATCATTTTATATATATAATTTCAAATGTCTAATTAAATGATATTATTTTATATACAATGCCATCTTGTAAACTCGCTACAAATAAATGCGTATGGCTATCACAACAGACAATAACCCCGTGTGGAAAAAATTCCTACGGGAAATTCTGTGGAACACATGCAATGTTTGCAAAACTAGGCAAATCGGATGGTCCAAGACCATGTCGAGGTTGTGGAAAAGGTGTTCGAGGAAAATATCAGTTGTGTATGGATTGCGGTGGCCATCAATATCGATCCATTGTCAATCAAGATATTAAAATGGCAAGGACACCAACAACTATAGAAGAATTTCTTCGTGATAGAACCTCAATTAAGTCAATTTAACATCTCTATGTTGAATGTGGAAACGGCACATTACATTTTATTTTATATGAAAAGGTGCCGATTCCACATTTTTGAAAAATCATCACACAAAACTTGTTAAATACCCTTTGCGATTTTTGCACGATTTCGCTTAGACAGACTATTATACGCGTGTGTATAGATATCAACAGACGGATCAGAGAGCCAAGTTTTTAATCGACCATCATACGCCCAAAAAAACATCCAGTATTCGCCTGATGGTAATCGACGAACCCTTTCGCGTTTAATTAACCCCGAAACAACACGTGGTAGTTTCAAATATATTTCAGCGGACCTCATTGAGTTAAATTTTTTTAATTGTTTCATCGTGAGATTAACAGCAACAGTCGCAGATGATTGATTCTGATTGTTAAACCCCGCAAACAAGCGGGTACCGTGTTTATAACAAATCCAACTACCCTCGGCAGTCACACCCTTCCCAAACACTAATTTGTCTAGTGCGGGGCAATTGTCATACATAAATTCATCACTATCGGAGTAATCACTAATCATTATCAATAGTGTTTTTTAACATCTAATTGAATATTTATTAAGACTTAATTATAATGATTGATTCACAATCGCGTAATAAATGCTGTTGGTTGTTTCAAGGGTCCACACGACGCTGCGAAAAAAACTGCCTCGGAAAATTCTGTGGAGTTCATAATTGCTCAGCAAAACAAGGCTGTGTTGATGGTCCAAAACCTTGTATCGGCTGTGGAAAAGGTGTTCGAGGAAAATATCAAATTTGCACTGAGTGTGGAGGCTCCAAATATCGTTCCGTGATGGAGTATCACAAACGAAAAAATAGACCAATACCGACCCCAGAAGAGTTTTTAAAGACTCGGTTACAAGGGGCCGAGCAGCAACAGGGCTCAGCCCACCAAATTATCAGACCCTGATGACATAATTTATTGGTAAGATCGTAAAGGGATTTTCATCCTAAAAAAAAAGTGTTAACCCATAGCAGCAGAGAGGGTGAGTGACAACGACGTTGCAATCCCTTTTCCCAAAAAAAATATTCGGTTGAAAATCGAAGATTTTTACGATGGAGATTGATTTCATTAATTTCATTGATTTTTCATTATTATTTTTTGCCTGATTTCATTATTATTTTTTGCCTGATTTCATTATTATTTTTTGCCTGATCATTGATTTTTTTGCCTGATTTCATTGTTTTAAGCCTGATTTCAGTGAAAACTTGTTTAAAAATGTTGTCCGGCTCACCCTCTCTGCTGCTGCGGAACCCCCCCCCCCACATCTTTAGAATATTTGTTTAATTTATTTCACGTCAAACTCTCACAGTCGACTCTTAAAGCATACATCTTTTTTTTCTTCTTCATGCCCTTCATGTGGATGATCACTGATTTTGAAACCCGATGCAGATAAAACTATATATTATGAATCAGACGTTTGAAGCAATTTGTTAAGAATGTAATCGTGTCTATATTAAATTATAACGAAGTTAGGGCCATCAGGTGAGGTAGCACCTTTGGATGTAGGATATGTAGTATTTTCTCATGACAGTTCAACAATCTTTGGCCCACACAGGACGCCCATCCCTCACATGTGGCTACAAGAAGTTGTTAGCAACAGCTGCCAAACCCAGATTAATCGCTTTGACTGGCGGGCTAAACCAGATAAGGGTAGCCGACAGGTCTTAAACCCTCCATACGTTAGGGCTCGTCCCCCCACCCCCGTATGTGAAGAGTGGACTCGGAGACCGTACGGAGTAAATTACCAGCTGCTTTAACGGTTGGAAAGGTGTACCCAGCATAGCGTTTGTAGAACGTAAAGAGCACGGCGAGAAGTTTAAGACATCTAATGCATCAGCTCATGTCTTGCTATTGGATCAAGATGAGTCACGACAAGAGAGTGAGGCTGACTAACTGTGCAACTCTCAGTTACTCTAATCTATGTAAAGCACAAGTCATAGATTCAAATCCATGCCACATAAATCCAAGTCATGTCGGAATGGGGGGATTGATGAAACAGCAAGTAAGGTAAACATTTAAGCTGCAACCACGAACCTGCGCAAAGGTGGCTCAGTGCCGTGGGTCACTTTAGATGGGATCGAAGCAGCTGAAGAACTCGGCAGTCCACTAAGTGTCTCAGCAGCCGATTTTAGGATCTCTCTGCTCACATGCGTGCTATGAGAAATTGGCTAGAATATGTGCCTAAACATAGCCTGATTCATGTTTCCATGGCCAGTTGATATTACATCTCCCACTGGGAAACAAGAATATTTATTTACAACAACAACAACAACAACAACAACAATAATAATAATAATAATAATAATAATAATAATAATAATAATAATAAATGTATATAATATCATTCAAACGTGATAAAAAAGATGATTTGAATTAATATTTTATATATCCACGCAGATTAAACTCATTTTCATTATTTTATTTTAATGAAACTATTAAGCGATGAACGTAAGATGCCGCCTACCTTTGCCTCTTGAACTTTGTCACATGCCATGGCAATATCTAATATTTCTTTTGGATACAGTTGAATTCCAACATGCTTGAATCGAATGCAGTCAGAAGATCTTCCAATATAAGTGACATGGCCAGTGTCATCCATGCATCCAATGTCTCTATAAGAAAGAAAACATTATTGTATTAGCAGACGGTAAAAAATATAATAACCTGAAAATATTCAGTGTAAATTAACGCCCAGGTTTTCAGAGGATACATTATAATCTTATCTACCCTCACCCCATCCATACTAATGCTCCGATTTCAATATTGTACCAATTATTTGTGTATGCACGTTTTTAAAGGTAACAAACTTATTACATAATATTACATTTGTGAGTCTTGACTTTGACCAGTCATCTAAGCCTTACATATATTACTGACGCTGTAGTATTACAAGTTCTGTCAGATTGTGCACTGTATTCAAGACTTGGATAACGTTTAGACATTTGTGTCAAATTTGATTGCTTTCATGTCATTATGTCTGTAATTTGAGGAAGCCAGATGAATTTGAAAAGGCGACAGATTTTGTATTGAAGCTTGAATTTCAAATAAAATCAAACATCTAGCTTGCCCTTAGATTTTGCTCAAGATTCAATGTACTCATATATACCGTTCATCAATAATAAAGCGTGTCTGAAAAGAAGGCTGAACAATGGGCCAAATATATTTGTCATTAGTAACACCTGTAATTTACATACAGGTGAAATATCAGCAAACATAAAAGGTTCATAATGATAGTACGTTATAAGTAGAGGTAACTGATTCAAGAGAAACTCTGTACGATACAATGGCCGTTATCGGCAAAAGTTAGGCTAAATGACGGAAGGGTCAATTGAATGAAAAATAAATAAATACAGCATTTACACTCGCTAATTTATTATTTATTGAATGAAAAAAAAAGATTAATACAGCATTTACACTCACTAATTTATTAATCATTTTAATTTGCAATGCTACCAGTGACATATTTTCTAGTGTTTGCTATTGTTATTCATATCTGATTTGACATATATTTGTTTTAATTTAATATTCTTTGTGATTTTTAAATTTGTTTTTCCCATTACATCCTATTGTAATATAAATGTATTCACTACAGATAATGTTTGTTTGCTTCAGAACATCGGTTGACCGAATTTTCTTTGGTACACAAGTAACGTTGACCTAGATCATGACCTTGATTCAGAGTTAATGGAAACCACGCAAACACGTTTTATTATTATTTTTAAATGACTGGTTGTTGTCAATGTGGGACTAGTGCAAAAGTAAACAACATTTTATTCTTAAAGTCAAAATGATTGGTTCTCGTCAGGATCATTTTAGGAGTACGTGAAATAAACGATCACTTGACTCCTCCCCCTTTCGTGATTTTGCTTTTTTGGTTGTTGTTTTGATTAGGATTTTTAACGTAGCTTTATTAATTTTTCAGTCATATCGCTACAATGTCTGCAGTGATGCAGTTTATAGTGATGTCTAGCACTGGGGCATCATGGCGCAGACATGTAGCATGATGTCCCATCCAGGCACATTATCCTGACACCAGGCCGATCAGTCCTAACACTAACATCTTAATGCTCAGCCCCAAGCGATTTAGCTGTTAGTACCATTCTTGTAATTCTTTGGTATGACTCAGCCGGGGTTCAACCCACGACCTCCCGCTTTCGCGGCGGACGCTCTAACTACTAGGCCACCGGAGCGGTTGTAATTTTGCAATTTGGAGATTTGTTTTGTATCTGCGTATTAGAATACTATATATCCTATGTCTTAGAGAAATATGCTCATACCTGGGCTTTTACAAATGACGTTAAGTAATTTTCTTATGTTGTTGCCAAGTTTTTGAATCCGTGTTAACAATTCTTCAATTCATTTGTAGTTTAAAGGATTAATTCGTATCTCTGGAAATATTTGATGCGCTCATAAAAATGTTCATGGACAAATATAGTTTATCAAAATCTATTTCTGATTTCAAACACCATAACATTAAATCTTGTGATACTCCAAGGAAATATAGACAAACACAAAACAGACTTCAGCATACGTCATTGTCTCCCATCTTGGATTTCCAAAGTTGAATCTATATGAACATTTCATTACATGGACTTTTGTAATTTAATTCATGGATTATTTTTGGAATAATCTTGGATTTGATTCTTAATACTGTAAGTTCTCTGTTAATTTTCACAATAATATTTCCAGGGAAATAAATTACTTTCTAAATTTTACAAAGCATGTTGTTTTCGGTCTGTTTTTGTTACAGTTTATTAAAGCCTAAACTCGTAACAATATTATAACATGTTTCACGATTTCGCTTTTTTCCAGATATTTCCATTCTGTTTCTAAACACTAAATTTTCTCGATTTCGAGACCTGTCTCGGAAATCTTGAAATCTAAAGACAGTTGAATAATGTATGCATACATGTGGTACTCAGAACCACGGAACATACTTGACCATATGAAAAACGAGGAAAACCTGTTTTATGTGATATATTCTTCTTTGCAATAATACATAATACATTAATTTCAAAGAAACCAATATTCAATTAATTTGACAACATTTTGATTATAAAGCTGTACGTTTACAAATTAGCAGGCGAGAAAAGTAAGAACATCCTACAAAGAAAACCTAAACTTAAGAATGTCACCACATGGAAGACATTTTTGATAATAAATGCAAAAGGCATGCATTTTCTATATCGAGGCTATAATGACACAGTTCTGAATTTTCTTACGAAGTTATTACAAACCAATCGTAATGTTAAATTCCCATAAAGACACACGCCGTTCCAAAAGTTAATCTTACATATTCCCGGTAGCTTGGAGTGGCAGAAACGTGATGTTAAATTCACAAAAGTCTCATTGTGAACAGAATTGTTCAAATTGTTAAATTCCCGTAGGCCTCAAGGAACGTTAAATTCACGTAAATTCCAATAGTGAACCAAACCAAATACTAAATTCAACACGTTCTACAGTATTTAAAACAAAATGGTATATTCCAATTGACTAAATAGTGACATTTCTAATGCTAAATTTCCTTATTATCCTCCATAGTAGCAACTGTAATGTTCCTATAATATTAAATTACAATAGACCATATAGCGACATCCATAATGTTAAATTCACATAAGGCCCCATAGTAACATCCTTAATGCTATATTTCCATAGAACACATAGCGACATCCGTAATGTTAAATTCCCACAAGGCCCCATAATGACATCTTTAATGCTAAATTTCCATAGGACCCATAGCGACATCCGTAATGTTAAATTCCCACAAGGCCCCATAGTGACATCCTTAATGCTAAATTTATATAGGACCCATAGTGACATCCTTAATGCTAAATTTCCATAAGGCCCCATAGTGACATCCTTAATGCTAAATTTCCATAGGACCCAGCTGTGGCTAATAGTACTTCATATTGCCTTAAGCGCAAAGGTAACATTTTAAGTCCCCATCGTTGTCAAACTATAGTGTGAAATTTCCATTAATCTCATAGTACATCGACCTCCCCAAACATCCCCCATATTTTCCCCAAATTTTCTCTTAAAAATAAAATATCGATCCATCAAACTTCTCCCCATAAAGTTTCAAAAACGCCTGCCATATTGGACCCCATAGGTACGTTTGATTGATCTAAATATTCAAAGTAGACAAATGAACTGGAACTTACTTTAACCTCACCCATCCAGCTGTATCTTTCACCGTAGCCGTTTTTTCCGGTTCATTCCAATAACATTTGAAAGTTGACCAACCCCTCGTCATTAGTTCTCCTATCTCTCCGATACTAACGATTGATCCGTAACTATCAACAAGTTTCACCTAAAAGTTTTGAAACTTTTAAAGACGTAAGTGAATATCATCTTCTTGTACAAAAAACATGCGATTTTCACATAAATCAGAAGGCCTTCTTGAATTCATGATCGATGCATATTATTTGATCTTAATTTATCCTCATGAATTTATATGTTCAACACTTTAGGCATATGCTTATGTTTAAAGCGAATAAAACAAACATATATGATTTACTCTGTGATTTGCTTCTTCATTTCAAAATCCTAACGATGCAAACTGAAATTGCTAAATATGAACGAAAGGATATTTTAATTGGGATACATATTCCAACTATGCTAGTGAACAAATTATTTCGAGGATGCTTTAATTTATGATTTGTTTCTAATAATGTGGCAGGTAATTAACAATTTTTCTTTAAAAAAAAGAAATCAGCAATATAAGTGTCTGATACCTCACAATGTGGAAAACCATAGCCCACTGTTTTGCACCTTTGTTCTGGAGAGGACATTGCTGGAGACGTTGTTGTGACAGCTATCGCTTCTGTAGATCCATACGCCGTCTGTATGTGTGTATAATTAAAGATGATTAAACAAGAAAATTATCTTACTAGTCTTTAGAAATTAGCGGCTTTCTCTTACTTAGTGATTTGTAAATTGTCTCCCATGTACATTTTCAAACATAATTATTATTCCTATAAGAAAATATGCGTATAAAATATAATACATCTTACATCACGATGTATGTATGTATGTATGTATGTATGTATGTATGTATGTATGTATGTATGTATGTATGTATGCATGCATGCATGCATGCATGTATGTATGTATGTATGTATGTATGTTGATAAAACACACATATGGACGCATAAAATGGCATATATGTGTATATAATAAAATATGACTCTTATATAGACGCAAAGAATGGCATATATATGTATAAAATAAAATAGAACTAATATATAGACGCAAAGAATAGCATATATGTGTATAAAATAAATAAAATATAACTCATATATGGACACAGAGAATGGCATATAAGTGCATAAGCTATAATAAATGTTATGTATGGTCTCGATATTATATCTAACAGCACGATACGCATATTTGCAGAAAACATAAGTATGATCGTTGACTATACAGCATTATTCGCTCTTGGAAAAAGTCAACGATATGTTAAAAATATTTTGTTGACTAGCTTTCCATGGAAAAGAAATTATGTTATAAACCGATGAAAATGAGGGCCAAAAAAACTAATAATCTCATGAAGTCTTTTGATACCTACGACCAAGTCTTTGTATTTTGCCAATAGTTTTCCCTTAACGTCTTCGCTCACCGCATGGGATACAAGAACCCCTGAAAAAAGTAAACACAGCAATCATGAGATATTACCACCACCACAACTAATACAAATCACTCTTACTATAACAACTGGACATATGTATGGTTTGGTATGAGGCACGTTTAGTTAAAGGAACATATTTAGAAATGTCCAACAACGAAAATGCACAGGGAATAATCAACAAATTGAGTACATGTGTATCTCTAAATATGCTGGCGTACAAACGATCGAGCGCACTAATATTGTGAATGAGCGTCATGTTAGTACAATGTAACACCATGAAACTGATGAAATGTGTGTATTTCTGAGTAGTATCTTGTATAGCGACCTCTTTTCAAAACAGACACTTGCGATACGTATTATTTATGATGGGGACGCTGCATTTTTCTCGGGGAGAAAATTACTTCAAGAGATGTAACTGATACTCCAAAATATCTTTTTTAACAGCTATTTACACATGTTTTAGGAATTAGTTTGCGGGGATTTCGGGGCCCTATCTGATCTCTTTAGTTGGTTTTAAACATATATGTTCAACAATAATTTAAAGTTATATAAACAAAATATAATCTTAGAGAACGTTTAAACCCAACAAAGACAACAAAGTCGGTATAAACTTTTATATTACAATACATACACTAATAATAGTCGAACCAATGCAATAAATATATCAACCTGTGAAATTATTTTTAAAAATCTTTTGGCGATAAATAGTTTCAAATGTATTTGTAAATAACTCCGAAGTGTAGACAAAGTATACGAACAACGAACTAGACATATATTCCTTGAATAAAACCTAAAATAAAAATATTTAATAATGTATTAGTATATATAAATATATGCCAATGTTCATCGATATGTGAATAACACCTGACTTGTAATGGAATATTTGAAAATCAACAAGATAATTCACGCCAGATTAGAATATCTCTTTTAGGTAAAAAAGAATAATTATAGAACGAACTTTCTAACATAATATTACATAGGAGTGGGAGTCAAACCATTTAACCTTGGGAGGAGAGGAATGTAAATCGGAATTACTATGAGAGGTCAAATCTCCATTGAAGACCAACTCTTCATTAATGTAATTCGTTTTAACTTTACCTACCTCCACGTAGAGATGATATATCGTGTTTGCTTAAAAGTGGACTCTCTGTAACTTTGATCAATTGAAACGGCATTCCAAGGTACCACGTAATCCTGTAAGTAAAACAATACCGATAAATGGACTGGTTCTGAGAACAATAACGAATGCACGCACGCACGCACACACACCGATATTTGTATTGAATCCTTTAGCTCATGATATAGAGAGCAAGAGACATTATGAAATCTTTGCATACTCTCTAGCAATATCTGTTAGGCTTAATAGATACTTTCAATAGTGTCACAACAAGAAAGTTTTAAGGCAGATACTGTCCTTTTCTTTCTTTATTTGTGGTCGTTATATCTTTATTTCGGAAACCTAACATATTCGCACATGAAACAACAGCAACAATGAGAGAGAGAGAGAGAGAGAGAGAGAGAGAGAGAGACACACGAGACAACAACAGCAACACACACACACAAACATACACACACACACACATATATATATATATATATATATATATATATATATATATATATATATATATATATATATATATATATATATATATATATATATATAATACACAAACATGGACCTTGAATTACTAGTATGATATATATATATATATATATATATATATATATATATATATATATATATATAACATAAATACACATCAATTTCAAACAACATTATATATATAATATATATATATATATATATATATATATATATATATATATATATATATATATAATTTCTTCCCTAAAACCGTTTCTGAAAAAGGTATATTTCCTTTTTAATTTTTTGAAGTTTGAAGGTAACTATTAGCATTTTGATAATCTCTTTACATAAGTTGGAATTGGTATAAAAAAAGAAGACATGTTACCTCTCATTATGAAAGAACTCAATAAAACCCTCACTAGACTCGTCGTCCATGTCAAGATTTGCTGGTGCAAGGACCATGGTGATATCATCATCGAAATAGTAAACTGGCCGCAGAATATGAAGGAATATCATGTCGTCAGTAAATGGATTAGGTGCTCCTAGCACTTCTTTCTGTAAATGAAAATGCAATACATGTCTTCGTGTATAAAAACTGGTATTTATTACTGGTGAAGGTAACGACCGAAAGAAAAATGACAATGAGGCGGAAGGTTATCGCTTCATGAATATGAATGAAAACGTGTAGAATCAATTTACTCTGGGTGACCATACTTTTGCCAAGGTACAAATCTGGGCATGGGCAGCTGTTATGACCTAATTGTACTTAAGTTACAAAGACATTGACTCTTACGTATAGACTATTTTATCTTGAGACTCACGTGTTCCTTTGTTTATGCTTATGTCTACTTCCGCAAATGCGCGCCGTGTGTGTGTGTGTGTGTGTGTGTGTGTGTGTGTTTAACAAAATCTATTGATAGCTATCACGGTAAAGGGAGATTCCGTTCTTAAGCTTCATGAATATAACAGCTAGTGAGAAGCTTGTTTTCTCGATAAATGTTTACTACCCTGTCTTTTATACATCCACTCCATGGTCAAGATACATTTGTAAATCACCTGTGCACACAATAAAAGTAGTAGCAAGTGTAAGTTTTAACTTCACACCAGCATGGCAATGGCTATATGGCATTGATTGAAAGTAAACTTATATTTACAATATACAGGATACAAAATTATGAAGATATGTATTATATGTATAGAATATATACTGTATCAATACCATACCACGAAATGTATAAACGTTTCTATAAGAGGAAACAAGGCTTGCCTCGTTTCCTTTTAATGAAAAATGTATACAACGCGTGGTGTATCATTGATACAACATACATACTATACATATATTTTTTTTATTATATACTAATACAGATATTTGTCCTTTGAAACGAGTTAAGATCTACTACAGGCACATGTATATTGACCAAGTGAACGAACTCATCACTTCCCCGAGTGTGCCCGCTACAAAAAAATAGTTTTATGTATGTTGTAGCTCTTCACAATCACATCTGCATATTGACAAGTTGATTGTTTTCTTTTCTTTATTAACGTTGATTAAATCAATATAATACACACTATGATTTAAAGATTTCGGTTGTTTTAATGATGAAAGTAGATCAATAGCTATGACATTCACATGAACGATTAGCCATTCACGCATATGTATCACAGAGAGTTAAAACATGTATAATGTTAAGAAAAAATAAATTACTTACATAAAACATTAGGTTGGTACCTCAAACGACCTTACATTATGAACGTAATTCTGTCAATATGACGCGACTGTTACTACTACAACTACAACTACTACTACTAGTACTATAGCTTTTATTATGCTTAGAATGTTCAACTTCTATCACGGTCTCTTGGGTTTTCGTAGTGTCAATATTACAAGTCGTGTTTCATTAGGGGTCGCTGCAAACAGTGATCATCATGTAATTATACAATGATATCATAAACATGGTGATTGATAACCTCTAATGGTTCATCACAATAATCGATCGCAATCCTTAAAAATACCATTAGATCATTAAGGAAGTGCAACCTTTAATGATATAGTTTACCACTAGTGGTTGTTAAATCATTACGAGTTATAACTCACTAGTTTCCCTTCCTTTGATGCTCGGCACTGACGAACTCCACTTTTGTTGCAAGGGACTGTTAAATGCACAAACCTAATGTTACAGACACATGCCTGATATACAAATTCATTGGCAAAAAACACGAGTGAGGTCATATATTTGGATAGGTATAATAAAGCAACACATACAAATATCATTCACTTGACCTGACAATGAAATTAATAGAATGAAAAGTTGATGCACACACCGCTCATGTATAAATGCATTTTTCATGTCCGAAGTCACATATTGAGAACACGTGATGCTCACAGTGCAGGCACAAGCCCTTTCCGTGGGTGATAATTTGGAAAAAAACATATTGTACATAATAGCGTGATGATATTAAAACAGTTGTCACCCGGGCAGTGATTGAGATATTCTACTTATTAAACCAACATGTCTACTGCTTTAAGTCTCGCGCTCTGGTTCTTAGTCGACTATTGATATTTCGCTGGCTAAATAATGTGCAGTGACTATATGAGGTACACATGCTTCACATTCATTTCAAAGAACAGCACAAGCTGGTAAAATCAAATTCATAAATATATCCGTATCTTTAAATATTACACAATAATAGCTGAAAAGTCAAACAATATCCTTAAGTTAAGCACTTGGCCAGAGGCCAAAATATGAAACTGTCCCCTGTCATCCGTATACGTTTATCACCCTTGAATATACTCAAAGTAAGTATTTGGGAAACGATGTAATCGAATCCGATACAATGAAAATGATGTGCCTTGCAGAAAAACAACGTGGCTACCTAAATAAATATATTGAAAATATTATAAGCAATTCTTTTAAAGTTTGTAGATAACCATGAAAGTTAATCAAAATCTCGGATTGCAATAAGACGTATATTGACGGTGTATGTTGATCATACAATAATTGTATAAATATTATTATGTATTGATACGAAGGTTGTCAAAAAATTATTATGGCACTAGGGTCGCATTTTGAAAACAACAACCAAATCTTTGATAATTCAGGATGATAGGAAAGCTGTCAAGTCCCCAAAAAAAAATGGTTTAATCGAACATTTATTAGGGTTTTAGCTCAGCTTTCCCCTCGGTTCTCCAAATTTTCTAAATTAATTGTTCACCTTTGTCTGTCCTTCCATAGGAAAAATACACACAGCAATGACTTTCTGAAAGAAGCTACTCTTTCTTTGCATATAATTGGCCAGATACCTGTTTATAAGGCAATACTCGCACGGCGCTAAACTTGGTTAGGTTGGCGAGCTCAAAATGAGTATGACATGGCCGTTTTGGTTCGGAAGTTGTGCCCTGTAAACAAATATAGACATCAAGTTTGTACACGGCAACGGGTACCAAAAAATGATCTAAAGTTAAAACATGTGAAACAAATTAATATTTTGAAACAACATAAACATGATTGAAAATGGAAATGTATACTATTTTGAAAGTATAGGATGCAGTTAGTTATTACTTGCATGGCTTTCACTAAAGCAAAAGTGTTTGTACTAATTAACGTGTAAAGAAGCCACATGTTATTAATGCGCGAATGTGTTTTCGATATGATATATATTTTAAAAGACACTAAATAGTAAAACTATATATATATATATATATATATATATATATATATATATATATATATATATATATATATATATATATATATATATATATATATATATATATATATATATATATATGTTGATGCAATTTACATTTTGCCTTGTCATAGGTTCTTTACCGTTTCTTGTTTATTGTCTATATAGCCAGTGTTATTATTGTTAATTACGAACAAGTATGTCACACTTTGTTAAATGCATTTATGTTTTATATTACAATTAACTTTAAGGTGTAGATTTTACAATGACAATAAAATCGATTTTGTTTTCATTGATTTATGCTTTAATTAATCAATTTAATCATGAAGGGCCGTTAGAGAATATGAAGTATAGGATATGAAATCGGTGCAAAATATGAACAACACAGTAAATAATCATAAACATAACACATACAATATAATTTGAAGTTTGATGCAAGATCATGTAAAATTCTAGACAAATTTACTAATAAAGGTGTGTCTTTGTGGAGAGAGAGAGAGAGAGAGAGAGAGAGAGAGAGAGAGAGAGAGAGAGAACCGTTGTGCTGGCGATGACAGCGACATCATCTGTGCTAACTTGTTTCTTTGCAATTTTAAGATTTTCCACGGATACTTCATGTCCTTTCTGTAAAAATTCTTCATAGGAAAGTATGTTCCTGTAAAACATAGTACTCAAAATAATTCATTTAAATCATTTGTACATGTAAATAATGTCCATGAGGCAAATGTCAGACAGTTTCTATTATAGCAATATCATTGCCATCAAATATTCAATACCCTACTGTATGTGTATAGTTAACTATCGAAACGTATTAGCAACTAAAATTAAAACAAACATATCTATTTACCTAGCAAAGTGAGAAAAGGCAGGAATTAATTTAATGATCATGTCTGGTATTTTTAGTACCAGTTTTCACAATACAAGTATGAAACAATGATGAAAGCAAGATTGTCACATTGAACAATTAAGAATGCACGTTTTGTCACCCTTCAATCTTATAGTAAACGTATGTACTCAGAATATATTTAAAGGTTCTTTCCCGAGCAGAGTTTGGTAATTGACTGGGAAAAAAACTAAATGCAGATTTAAAAATATTCTATCCAAACATGGGCATAAATATTAAATTTAATCACAATTTAGACACAAATTGAGTTATGTTTCTTTCAGTATGGCCTTTGAAAAACACATTTATATGCATCTGGCATTTGGTCTTATATTATGACATGGAATTATTAGTGACGTTATAGGCTGGTGCTTTTACCTGTGTGAGATGCAAAAGATTGGTTATATCATCTGTCGTATCAGCAGAGGCGTAGCGATAATATTTTGCGCCCGGGGACGAACTATAAAATTGGCGCCCCAGCGATCTTGTGACTGATTTTTTTACCTTTGTTTACTTATTATAATGTAACGTTGCAAGCCTCATTTTGGCGCCCCTGTACCTTGGCGCCCGGGAACATATGTACCCCCTGCCCCCCCCCCAAGCTACGCCTCTGCGTGTCAGTCACATTAAGATAACTCCCATGAGTTCTTATTTAAATGATATTTATGAAAACAGGTAAAGAAATGTCTATATTATGCAAACTTTATACTATTTTAATGAGTTCGGAGTGCAAGGGATGCTGCCAGCAATAACCCTTTACATCACACTGTGTCATTAGATTATCTATCTATCTATCAATCTATCTATCTATCTATCTATCTATCTATCTATCTATCTATCTATCTATATATATATATATATATATATATAGAGAGAGAGAGAGAGAGAGAGAGAGAGAGAGAGAGAATATTTATATAATGCAACGGCACGGCATAAATCTCTTTTCGAACATTTTAATAATACCAATGTATTATTGAAAATATATTTGTATCTATAAATTACTTACGCAGTATGGTCTAATGCATTCACACCTATAGTATATTTCAGGTTTGATAATCTGTAAAGATTAATGAGCATCATTACACATAAAGAGAATGGCAAAAATGAAAATACTTTTTAATCTTGGCGATCAAATGCTAGCATAGAAAAACACTGAAAATGAACATTACCTTGGTGTTTCTAATAGTATACATTCGTTATGAAGAATTCTTTATCTTCAAGAGATATTATATTGTAAATTTAAGCAGTTTGTCTTGATTCTGTATTAATTAAAGTAACTCATTTTACTGACTCGATTATCTTATAATACTGTCCTTTCTTTGCAATGGCCTTTGGGTCCTTGGAAATGAGAAAATCAGTTAAGAAAATATTATATATGATTAATTGTATTCAAGAACACAATAAACATGTGTACAAAATAATCGAGGCGTACCGATGATTGATTGCTAACTGACGATCAAGAATGCTACTGCCAAGCATTCGAAGTGCTGTGAAAAATAGCTAACTATATATATATATATATATATATATATATATATATATATATATATATATATATATATATATATATATATATATATATATATATATATATATATATAATAAATGAACGAAAAATAAGTAAATAAAAAATAGCTTGTAGAATTATACAGATTCAGTAGATGATACATAAATTACCTTGCTTTATAATCACGGACCAAATCCAGAAGCTCCTTCCCACATGCTCGTCCAACAAACATAGCGTCAGGATTTATCTAATTAAAAAACAAACGAGATGTTTATGTAGATGGTTGTGAAATGGTTTAGGTAAAATTGTCCATTATTGTATTACTATTCTGAACTTAGCGCTATGTTGTGTATGGTTCAGTAAAGAAAAATCATCTCTTTACAGCAGCGACATTTTGATATTGTTCTCAAGTCCGTATCCGAATATTTTGGATTTTAATTTCACGTAGCTTTAACAACCTTTCAGTCATATCGCTATTATGTCTGCAGTGTGGCAGTTTATAGTGGTGTCTAGCACTGGGTCTTCATTCCGCAGACATGTAGCATGATGTCTCACCCAGTCACATTATCCTGACGCCAAGCCGACCAGTCCTAACACTAACCTCTTAATGTATATCGCATAGCGAGGCAGCTGTTATTACCATTTTTACAAGTCCCGCATCCATGACGAACGCTCTAACCACTAGACTACCTACAATCAATAAACTGAATTCAGAATAGTATCTGATTGCAAGGACGTTTTGTTGCATTTAGACTTTATAAGTGTTTCTAACTGACCACGTGTTGCAATCGTAATCATTCAGTACATTGCAATCTGTCGGTATCTCTCTGCTCTCAACAGTTGCTTGGCAGGTTAGATTTCATGTCTGACAATGGCAGCAGCATCAAAACTCTATCCAAATACATTTTTTTTTTTACATACGTTGAACAGTACTCCGAAAGACTATCAGTGACAAAGTTCAGAACAACTACAGTAAATTTTTTTCAAAAACCGACCACATTATTGTAGAACGTAAGCTGACATCACCCATCGGATTCCATTATTGTGTTCGAATATATACATATATACATATACATATATATATATATATATATATATATATATATATATATATATATATATATATATATATATATATATATATTGGTAATTTGGAGTCATATTAATTTTAACTGATTTTTATGGTAGCATAAATAGAATATCTTTTTGTCGGTTACGACTGAATTGTTATTCATATTAGTAGTCAAATAGGCAAATATACCGATATTAATATATGACGATTAGGATAAATAAATATCCAAAAAAGAACCTGAATATCGCATATTGAACATACGTTCGCCCAATTCTTAAACAGGCATCTGAATTATGGTCCTCCTATACTAACTCTAAAAAATGATAGCTTGAAGCAGCCAGAACAGATTTTGGACTACCGAAATGTGGTAGCAGACAAAGAATTTATCTTTTTAAAATGGACGGCATGCTCTCACATAAAGGCTAAACATAAAAATATCTCTGCAGTTTTTAAAGACAAATCGATAACCAATGTTGCTGCTAATATCTCTGAATTATATCAATGATTACTCCCCAACTAGTTCGCTAGACACGGTGGTTTATAAATTCCAAAACTCGAACAGTAGTATTACCTATAGATTTAATAACTCTGTATTAAATTTAATTCTGAATTCCATCACGGGTCGACTCATGGAAAGATCCGCTACAAGTCCACTATTATCTGTCCATCCGTACTAATCTTCAAAAAGAAATTACCAAGCAAACCTTTAGGCTCCAGGTTTTTTGGCATTTCATATTTGAAAAGCTACTGCAATGCAAAGATTTTAAAGGAACAAAGAAAAAATGAAGTTAGATGAATTTACATTTATTTAGATGTTATTTTATCGCCATTCCCTCCTGGGTTTGTGGATTTACGTTGTTTCCGTTTTAAAATACGTATTTCTTAATGCTTAAATTGAACTTTTCAACAGAGAATCAGCATTGAATCTTAAGTTTGATTTTTATATACTTTAAAATGGCAACAAACATTACACTGCAGTAAGGCAAACAAAGACACAATCATAACAATCAAAACATATTGCTAGAGAAAAAAGGCAGAAAAGCTTTTATTAACACAAAGATATAAAAACAACAACTTTAAAAACAATATTACAAACTGATATCTCGCTATGCGCTTAGCATTAATAACTTAGTCATATGACTGATTGGCCTGATGTCAGGATAATGTCACTCAGTGTGGCATCATGCTACATCTATATAGCTAGATACCCCAGTACTGGAGTTCATTATAAACTGCCACACTGCAGATATCAAATTGTTTTAAAGCTACGATACAAATCCATCACACACATACAGACAGACACACACACACACACACACACTCTCTCTCTCTCTCTCTCTCTCTCTCTCTCTCTCTCTCTCTCTTATTGTATTTTGTTTCATTATAAATACATTAAAAAATTTAACAGAATCCAGGAAACAATATCCCAATGCTTTGTCGTCCCTCTCATTTTAAAAAAAAGAAAGTATGTATGTTACCTGACTATTTCCATAACTCTTGTCTGTAATGTTTAATTCGTTGTCTTTGGTTATAATGAAGAGTAATTTGTATCGTGAAAAACTAGTTTTCAATCATTTTCCGTACATACCTTCCTGGTAATAATATACGTTTATGAAATAAAAAAAATACTTTAAAATTTGTAGAAACTGCGATAAAACAAAACATTGTTCATGATATGAGATGTTTAGCAACTAAATCCTAATTTCTATAATAGGATAAGAATCATTACCCACGATAAAAAAAACAGCAGATGTTAATAGGTGTCTGAACTATAGCCTTGCAATACTAGGGGTTGAACTACAACTTTATTTTTCCTTGCTTACTAGTGGTTGAACTATAGCTTCCTTTTTCCTTGCTTACTAATAGTTAAACTATAGCTTTGTTTTGCCTTGCTTACTAGTGGTTGAACTATAGCTTTGTTTTGCCTTGCTTACTAGTGGTTGAACTATAGCTTTATTTTGCCTTGCTTATTAGTGGTTGAACTATAGCTTTATATTTCCTTGCTTATTAGTGGTTGAACTAAAACTTTATTTTGCCTTGCTTACTAATGGTTTAATTATACCATTTTCTTGCCTTGCTTACTAGTTGTTGAACTGTGGCTTTATTTTGCATTGCTTGCTACATGCTCTCATAGCAATAGTATTGCTGCAAGACGCATGATACCTAGGCGTTGGCGTGGTTCACCGACTTACTTATTTTCTGCGAAAATGTTGAATTCGGCAAAATACGTATCTGGTTAGCGACACAAATTAACATTTGTTTAAGATGCACCACTTTAAAAATGAATGTAGGTATCTGAAGAAATAAAACTTTGATACTAGTACTTTTTTTCAGATGACAAATATAAACGCCATCTGAAAGTCACGTGCAAGAGTTTATGTGGGAACATTTTACACGTATTCCGCAACATAGCATTCTATTAGCTGTTGACGATCTAATATTCAATACAATATTGCTATCATACTCTGTAAATGACAAAGATTATTTTGTACTTCATGCAGATCATAAACTTTCCATATTTTCGTCCTTAATTCTTTTCTTTACAATGTCGTATGTTCAAATACGTTTGGACACTATTTGTAATTCGGAGACTGAGATCTCAATGTAAAGAATCAATTACTTGTAAACTAGTCAGATTTTTACAATGACTGAATAACTTTTAATCAAAGAAAAATCGACACTTGAAAACGATTTCTTAGCACTTTGTTATTAAATCTAATTTCAACCTATACCTATATCCACGTACATTCATAAACATTACTTACCGAGATTTTACCAGGAAAATTTTTATCGACTGGTTCATAAACCTCTGGCTGAAAGAAAATTTATTTAATAAATAATAATTATAAAGTATTATATTTGCGTGAAAATATTGAAGCAAATCCTGTTTTTACGGAGAATAATAATGAATAAATGAGGTTCGTGGCACATGAACAGATTTTATATTTGAATCATTGAAAAAGAAAGATATTAATCTTACGTCATCACGCTGCCTTTCCAAAACTCATGTAGAGGTCAAACATCTGAAAATACATCGCAGTTCGCGTCTCTTTCATATTTTACGTCTGTCTTTCATAGTCTGTCTTTCATAATGTGTGCATATCTCTCTCTCTCTCTCTCTCTCTCTCTCTCTCTCTCTCTCTCTCTCTCTCTCTCTCTCTCTCTCTCTCTCTCTCTCTCTCTCATAGGTTTGACTTAACTTTATCATCATTACTTAGTTCTCTACGCTTGTCATTTCATAGATTTTAGCCCATATCCTGCTGTGATGGTCCAGAGAGAGAGAGAGAGAGAGAGAGAGAGAGAGAGAGAGAGAGAGAGAGAGAGAGAGAATTTGAATATCATTGTACAATATCAAAATATCAATATTTTTAAGAACAATGACAATACTTATTTCCAAATACGAGCAGTATTTTAGTTGGGAACCCTATGTACTTATATATTTAAGAAATGTGCTAAGTAACCTAAGTAATTTCCTCCACAAAGGGCAATAAAAGATTAAATAAAGATTATAGCTTTTCTCCCGTTGCAATCATCACAATTTTGAACGAGGGAAAGTTTTGTATACCTAAGAGCATCGTCTCTAAGAAAATTAGTATGCATACTAAAAATAGAGCATCTAAATACTTACGTAGTGAAATATCATTCCAATTTGTGTGATGGCAAAGAACAGCACAAAATATTCTATGTCTGACACGCCAGTTAGAAAAATAACGTCACCCTTTTTCATACCTAAGCTTAGAAGGGCACGTGATGCGGCATCTGCCTGATGACAAGAAGAAATGAATCAGAAAATATTGTAACCTTCACATATCCCAATGAATTCAAAATACACGATAATTTCAAAACCTATTGAACTCTTTTGAAGACTAAACTCCACATGAAATCTCTTGTATTTTAAAATTGAGTGTGAATTTTAACTATTTAGATCACCTGCTGTTTTCAATGTTACTCGCATTATATTGAATACGAAACTAAATTCACTTAGAATTATTAATAAGTTAGTCATATAAGAAACTTGAAAGAGACAACGACATTGTAGAAAGCACTTCGATGAATAACACTGCAGAGATACTACATTCATATGAAATTGTAAAGGTTGAAATACAGGTTAATGACAATATGATTAAAGAATGAACAAAATATTTCAAAATAATACAGCAAACGCACAGGTATTAAATGTTGAATAATGTGGTATGACAACAACAACAACACAGCTGCATATTCTGTGTTTTTTTTATGAGGTTTGTGATATTCTGTTCGTCTCAAAAATGATTAATCTCTCATTATCATTCTCTCAAAAACATGAACAAACTTCATGTTGAAAAATGTAACACAAAAACATTACGCATCGTCAAATGTGATCTCTAACAGAAAAGAATAAAATATAATTTTAACTATTCAGTTTTCGTAAAGTTTTATTTATTTCCAGTGCGTTTGATAGTAGAAAAATAGAAATATCCCTTTCGCATATATTGAACTAATTTTTGCAAAGGAATGCGATTATTGAATCTCTGATATAGCTTATTTGTTTAGTTCATTTTATCTCTCATTTATTTACAATCTTAGGAGCAAAGAACATTGCATTAAACAATCATCGGACTATATGCACATGCAATCGATTTTTCGACATTGAAAGGAAAGTGATTTTGGAAAAAACATTGGACATCCTACTCAATCCGAAATCAATTGTAAATAAACTATGCAGTCATATTATCCTTTTGTTTAATTGCCATTCTTACCCGATCAAGCAGGGCATGAAGGTTAATTTCGTGATTAAATTCAGGACAGCGGAATACAACATGTTGTGGACTAGCTTTCGCCGCTTTCTCCAGCAGTTGACTAATTGTCTTGTTACACAATGGTTCTGAACACAGTCCTTGATAATAGCTCAGCTTGAGGGGCTTCTGGGCTGGTTTGCAGTCTCTTTTAGGGACATGAAATAGAAAGGATTCAGGTACAAAATAAACAATATCATCTCATGGTCAGTGATGGTTGTACTATTGTATGTTGTCTTACAGTGCGGGTATTTAGTAGTCAAGTAATTAATTTAGCCGATTTATGTAACCATATGTTCATAAGATTTCTTCTAATAAGTTTGATAAACTCTTGTTTTCCTTGGTCGGTGACACGTTTTGATTGACTCTTCTCTGTTAGGTTGGTGCAGATGATTTTGGTGTCCAACCGATGGAGGGTCTTTCTATTAAATACAAGTAAAACTACCCTAGACAGACTGCCGGGGAGGAGTAATGTATGGTAATTATGTAAACCATGGGTGAATTGACATCCACTCGCAGTTGAGCAAACTGTGGCTACCATTGGAATTGCAAGCTTAAATCTAGTATATTGAGAACTAAACTCAGTAGTCGCTAAATAACTTGCAGGAATTATTAAGAAATAAAAGCTAGTCCGACGTCATTCTTATTCTTGGAATTACAGAGGAGCTTTGAACAGGTCAGTGACTTTTTTGTTTGATTGTTGTAATCTGTTACGGCAAAGTAATTGTACTTGAATTATCTGCAGTATGTATACTTCATTACTAGTATCGTTAGTACGTAAAATTACCATTTGTAGGGTTTGATTCCTTTCTAGTGATTGGTTTGTAGTATTTGATCTACATGCATATTTTGAGATATGTTCAATGTTTATTTAAATAATTAATATTGTAATTCGCCATTTAGTTAACTCGCAGTAAACACGCGCATTTATTCATGTGATTTTCTAGATATGCAAATGTTGAATTGAATTATATCTTTGTATAATGGTTGCAGTGTGCACCATTAGTTAATAGGGATTTTACTATTTGTGTATACTTTGTAGGACTATCATGTGTAATTATATATCAGCGCATGGATATGTGGATATCTGCGTACACTTTGAAGTGCAGTGTACAGAAATGCGTCTGATTATGTGATATTGTTCTGTAAAATAAGGTTGAGAATCTAAATATACCTTCTACACCATATCATAAAGTATGGGTATTCGATGTGCACGAATGCGTGACCAAGTACGGTAAAGTCTTTTCTGATGATATATTGTTTTTTTAGTGTGAGTCTAGATAGCTAGATGAATGTGATAATGTCCTTGTGTGTTCGTACAGGAAGCTTTTAGGGACAAGAAAAGGAGGGTCTTCTGTAATAATTCATAATAATACTGGGAGCACCCCACCCCAACCTAGTTAATGGAAACCTCTACACTTTATATATTTAACTATATATATCTGAAGAAAAAATGAAGTTGTAGTCATCACAAGAGGGAAGAGACAGAGAGAGAAGAAGGAAGAGAGAAAGCTCTTCTTAAAAACGTGCTGCCACGATGATAAAACAGCTACACTACATCTGAAATAATAAGGCGAAGATCTATTTCCTCGTCGATAGGAACTGACTTTATTTAACTAATCAACACACATATATTGACTACATTCCAAAAACACATCTAAAAACTTTATAATAAAAATTCATGCAATACATATTATATTTTCCTTTTTCAAGCTTTCCAACTTCATTTATTCGTATAACTTCTGCATTTTAGAATATTATACAAATGGTTAATTCTCGAGCAATTTCAAGATAGCCAAAGGTATAAAATGTAATAATTATAATTAATGTAACAATTAATTTAAAGAAATGCATTTTACTTATTTTAAAATAGAATATAGATTTAAATATATTGCTAGATAATATTCTTTCTTACTTAAAGAATACTTTATTTTAACATTAAATCTAAACATCAAGTTGGTAGCGAATTCAACCTTTACAATAAAAATTACATAAATATAATTAAATATGAATACTTTAGAACATTTAAACATTCCGTTACAATATATTATAAATAAAAGTATTAAGTGAACAATGTTGCTAACATAACAATGTTACTATTAAAATCTCAACATTAAAAATACTTATTCCTAAAGAAGTTACGACATATACAATTGTTTTACCTGAAATAATAAGGAGAAGATCTATTTCCTAGTCGATAGGAACTGACCTGACCCTTTAATGCGTGGTCTATTTATACGCACCTTGTGTCAGATTTAAGGTATCGGAGAGGAAATATGTCCGTTCTCTTCAGGTAAGAATCAGTTTCTCCCGGTCAAAACTGGTTTATTTGACGTCATCTGACATAAGGTAAAACTCAAATTTGTAGTTTTATCTATATTCGTTTGGCATTAGTTAGGTCCAAATATGATAATTCCTTAATATTCTAAACCAGCAATATGTTTTAACATACTGAGCCAGCAGCCATGTCTGTCCATCATTAGATAAGAACCATTTTGTAGCGACGACTGTCCATCATTATATAAGAACCATTCTGTATTTACGTCAGCACGGAAGTTCGTTCTACTTTTTTATTAACCGAATTAGACTTTTGCCAATGCCTGGTTTTACAGAATATATGTTTCACTGATAAAACTTAGGAGCTGACTGACCCAGTAAGACATTTTGCTTTATAACCTCATTCCACACAATAATGTACATTCGTATAGCTAGTGATTTACGTTGCCAACTTATGCTTTGCACATCAACTATTTTCCTTCAATTAATATATAGTTGTGCTTTGGAAATAAATGAAATTAATCTTAACATACTTTAGAACTTACTTAATATAAATGAATAAAACATTACTTTAATACAATTTAAAGAAAATAGTAATCTTATTAATTTACTAAAACATCAATTCCTAATAATACCCTCTGATTTATTTGAGCCGAGACCACGAGGCTCGAAAAATAAAAATCAATTTCATTCATCAAAACAAGATAAAAGGTGAAAAATTAAAAATACAATGATAAAACATTGCGAGACATTTTTGCAAAGTATAAAGATACAATGTAAACACTGCAAAATATATTGCAAAATACAGGTAAAATACAGAAAATACAATGAGAAAGTACATTGCAAATACTCAGTCAAATTCAAAAAGTACAATGAAGAGTACAATGCAAAATATTTGATAAAATTCCCAAAAAAAAAACACAATGGGAAGTGTATTGCACAATACTCAGTCAAATTCCAAAAAACATTACAATAGAGAGTATAATGCAAAATCAGTGATAAAATTCCCCCCTCCCCAAAAAAATGGAAGAACTTAGCAACATTGAATACCTTCATAAAATACAGTAACGTAACGTGGTACGATATTAAATAAATATTAAAAGTTTACGTAACTTAAACAGTTTCACAATATAAAATTCTACAAAACCTACATATAAACTAGTCTTGTCAGACGATTGTAATACAAAATAGTAGCATGCATTTCTTGGTATCTTTATTTTTCTTTTTCTATTTTATTTTACTCTTTTTTATACTTTTTTCTTTCTTATTTTCTTCTTTTGTCTCTTCTTCTCTTTTATATTTATTT
Source organism: Unio pictorum (assembly GCA_030141615.1). Classification (NCBI taxonomy): domain Eukaryota; kingdom Metazoa; phylum Mollusca; class Bivalvia; order Unionida; family Unionidae; genus Unio; species Unio pictorum. Next base: position 516,338 of record JARLTB010000212.1, on the reverse strand, counting down.
GCATAACATCAGCAGAACATATGTATGGGTGACTACGTTATTAGATTGCTTCAGCCATGTGTAATGAAAGAATTCTTGTTCTTATGAATAATGCTAGTAAGCCGATATTGAGCTGATCTTCCTAGTTCAACAAGGAATTACCAGTAGCTTTGAAGTAAGAATGGTTGCAAAGAAAATGGCGTAAAAATTTAGTATTAATCAAGAGTTAGGAAACTGACAATATAATGTTGTTCTAGCCTTAATAACCATGACGTATGTTCACTTGCAATCAACTTGACCTGTGCGTGTATGAAATATGTATCGCCTTTGAATTAACCTAAGAACAATAAGTGAAAATATCATTTAATCGTTTGGTACCGTATGATCTAGTGTAGCTTTGAAATGTACGTGTATTATCAACGTTATCTGTGACGATGGAAAGATAATGTATTGCCGTATCGTTTCGAACAAATTTGACTCAGAAGCTGGCCGTATATAGGCCAATAGCTACTCCTATTGTGAGAGCTATGCATTACGTGAACTCGGTTTCGAGTAATCGCTCGGACACTTTGACTTTTTTATCATTTCAACATACATTTACGACAACATCAATGGATGTTACAAAACCATAGAAGGAATGCTTCGTCTAGCTGTTGGTAGGCATTAGAGCCGTTCATATATGGCGAATGCGCCAAGACACAGTACCATAAGGTACATAATTCATACAATGGTATGAAAATTGTGAGAGAAAAACCTCTAAAACATTGTCGAACCATTTGGCTGACAAAAAAAACCCATCTGAAGTCAATAAGTTTGAGACGGCTAGGCGGAATTTACAATTCTTCCTCAAATATGTAAATACGGTAATGTTGAATGTGCTAGCAGCGAATAATGTATAGGGTGGTTTCAGATTTCACTACGAACATGTTTTTTTGATAGCTTAGGCGAAGGATACAAGAAACGTCAGTTGTTTCATTCAAGCTCTGTAGGCAAAACATTTTGACTGTAGTAGATATAAGCAATAATTATGTTACTACATAAGAAATACAGCAAAAATTAGATCAGTTCTTTAGGAATATCAATTAACGCATTAACCTTATAATATTTGTATTATAAGAACAAAATAAGATAGAGCAAAAAACATACCTGTGTGTGAATTGCCACAGTCCAGAAATATTATGCCTATGAATGAATGGTATATTAAGGAATAGTAAACAATGCACGTATTGTCTGTAATAATGAAAGAGTTCAAATTGTAAAATATTCAAGTCACTTTCACTGGAAAGAAAAATGTTAATGCAACTGTCGTTGACTCTGGGTCTGGCGGAGATGTTGCTGTTAGGTCAATGGAAATCTGGGTGTATGGCATAGATGTATTTCAGTCTGGATTGCGGAAGGCAGGTGGGATGTTTCAAGCGATACTACGAGAAGAATTCTCATCGGCGATATGCATTGTATACTGGTAAACGTCTTAGTTGTACTCGTTCTTATTCCCAATGTAATGATATTGGTGCTGATGTCTTAGAACTGACCCTTCGTGTGGGCGAAAAAATACGAAAATCACAGAAGAGTTGTTCTGTCATTCCTGAGTTCACGTAGTGTAGCTGGCGGCGTGATGTCTCATGATAGCAAAGATGTTGGTGCGAGTCTCTCCCATGGATCATAATTATACGTGTGACACCTTTATTCATGATGTTAGTCCACTAAGTCGTTTTTTCAAAGAATCTTCTCCATAACTTTTATGAAAACACTGTCTCAAAAGAAATAGTCACTCATAACGGTGTAGATACGGCTACATCTTTGAGAGAGAGAGAGAGAGAGAGAGAGAGAGAGAGAGAGAGAGAGAGAGAGAGAGAGAGAGAGAGAGAGAGAGAGAGAAAGAGAAAAAAAGAGAGAAAGCTCTTCTTAAAAGCGTGCTGCCACGATGATAAAACAGCTACACTGCATCTGAAATAATAAGGCGAAGATCTATTTCCTCGTCGATGCAGAACTGACTTTCTTTAATTAATCAACACACATATATTGACTACATTCTAGAAACACATCTAAAAACTTTATAATAAAAATTCATGCAATACATATTATATTCTCCTTTTTCAAGCTTTCCAACTTCATTTATTCGTATAACTTCTGCATTTTAGAATATTATACAAATGGTTAATTCTCGATAAATTTGTATTGCATGATTTTTTATTATAAAGTTTTTAGATGTGTTTTAAGAAGAGCCTTCTATCTTCCTTCTTCTTCTTCTCTCTCTCTCTCTCTCTCTCTCTCTCTCTCTCTCTCTCTCTCTCTCTCTCTCTCTCTCTCTCTTCCCTGTTGTGATGACTACACTCCTCGTATATAATTTGTGTAATTTTGCTAAAATGTTTATTAAATCTACATAATATCTTTAGTTAGATTTAGCTTATGTGACATGGGTCTGTTAAGTGAGTAAAACTGCATAAGATATATTGTGAGATACTTACTTATGAGTTGACAAATTACTAATAATAATCTGAATAATAAGACATAATGACAACTTTAGTTAATTTTTCATTGGCTTTTTGGGGTTTGGACGGTTTTAGAAGAATTCAGTAACTCCTCATTGGTTGGGCTAGGTCACACGCTTAGGCACGCTCGATATAAACTGAGTAGTAAGATCCGTCACGTATATATGTTGTGAAACATTGTTGTAATAAATGGTGTAGATAAAGAGAGAACTGGGTAATCACAGTCATTCCTATTTTTGAGGCCATCACCATTTCTTGTGTTGCTGTTGTAAGTGGGTACATGTATATTATTAAGAGGGAAAAACATTTATTTGGACTGTTCAGTGGAATTAGACACTACTCATTTTTAAGGTTATTATATTTTCTGGAACTATCGTGAATTAGTCTAAGGAGTTCTGGAAGACGTCACGATTCTTGGTGGACCAGTACTTTTTATGTTTCGAAAATTCTACAGAATATTTCATTCATTTGGATGTTTATAGAATTTATCAATATAATCTTTGATCACTTTTAATACTGTATGTTCCTCTTACGTTTTCATTTATAACATTGATCACTATATTCTTCGTCAAGTTTGACAAAACCTGTTGATTTGCTTATATTGCTAATTAGTTTGTTACGACCGAGTTGTAACACTGTAGTGTATTTTGAACCCAACATTTGCAGTGTTGGATTTGCAACATAAACACATTTTATTTTGAGTTGGAAAGGCGCCAGATAATAAGGAAAATTAGACCGTTTGATGTTTTTTACGCCGCAAACAATCCTGTGGTTGGATAACTTTCTGTCATTTGGGAGACCTGCATGTGTCCATATTGTCTTCTAAACAGAGGTCAGTTTATTTAGTTATACAAGTTAACATTTAATGCAAGATTGTCATGGAAATGTGACCATATTACAATTCCGCATATTCTCTATTCATGCAACGATCACATTTTGTTTAATTATAACGAACCCGCGTGGGGGGTAAATTGAACATATTCTGATTTTCGTAGCCGCTTTTCAGTGCCCCTTTCGCTATCGATTCGAACAATGACCGCCAGAATCGTAATAGTACTAGTCAACTAAGTTTAGAGCAGAAATCTTGTCACGAGCAGCACAAACAACGGCAGCTATTTCAAAGCTAAGACCCACCTGGAGACAAGAATATCTGTCTGAAAACTAAAATCAGACTATTTAGAGCACTAGTCATTTCAATCTTATTTATTCAGGTGAGGCTTGGACCCTGACAGCAGAATTACAACGAAGAATCCTGGCACTTGAAATGAGATGCTACAGAACCATCCTTGGCATCTCTTACATGTACCACATCACAAATGAAGAAGTGCGTAACACCATCAGGCACAAAGTTGGCCCTTATGAAAACCTCCTCACCAATGTCAAAAAGAGACATCTGAAATGTTATGGCCATGTCACTAGAGCCAACAGTCCATCCACAAACGTAGTGCAAGGCAGTGACCAGGGTGGTAGAAGGAGAGGTAGACAGAGAAGAAAGTGGACTGACAACATCACAGAGTTGACCAGGAAAGGTTTTGCGGAGACGGACATTGGCACATGATCGAGACAAGTGGAGGGAACTGGTCAGATGTTCAGCAGTACAGTGCCTCAACGACCACACCTGGTCATGAGACTGATGATGATGATGATGATGATGATGATGAGTTCCCGAATCGGGCTAAGGAAAATCCTCACAGTTACAACCAATCATTCTGCGGAAGACTTTCATGGGCTTATTTGGACCAATCAGATTCTCATAAAGTGATGTGCTAACATGTTGACATATATAAATATAAAACTGCATACACTATATGTGAATGGTACGAACTATGTAATAAATTAATATAAGCAATTTATTAATATATACATCTTATGTCTTCAAATATTACCGGCATATGTAGTTGAGTGGATTAATTGTTGTTTTTGCTTGCTTTCTTGTGGTTTTGACAAGGCGTAATCGTACTTTATTATACTGAGATAATTTCGTGCTGGGTCTATTTTATTTGAGATGTAACATAAATCGGGTTTATTTTAAACAAATTGTGCAGATAATTATCATCACGTGGGTCCGTCTTCAAAACCTTGTGATATGTACTATTGCATTCATTTTTAAGTTTAAATTGTAATTTTGTTTGAGTTATACACATTTATAAATACAATACAATACAATATAATACAATATATATATATATATATATATATATATATATATATATATATATATATAGATGTCGACGTTGCCTCCCATCCTCGTCACTGTTGGTCCATATTTATAGTTTTATAGTATTGTTCGTGGAACGTAAACAAGGTAAAACATTTGTGGTTTCACATTCAACTTAAAAGAGTTAAGAGAGGAGAAGTGTCTGATACCCGTCAACGTTCTAGACAGTGAGACAAAATAGGAAAAAAGAAAACTCGATATATTCAGATTGCCTCGGCTGTTTTGCAGTTGGATTGCTGTAAAACTGATGAAGTTATGAAATATAAAAAGAGTCGAATCTTTGTAAATGTTCGGGGTAATCAGAATAGAAACTATCGGCAAATATTTGGCTGTTTGAACCGTAGGATTGAACACGAAAATGCTAAAGCACAGATATCAGATCTAAATGTCACATAGCTCATGTACTCACTCGGAGTCACTTGTTACAACTATAGATATCATATTTTAATTCGCCCTGTGGAAATAATAGTTAAATCCTATATCATCTTTCTTGACCCAGTCTAATATCGAACTGCCAATGCAAGGTCCATAGCGATCGATAATTTTCGTCTTGAAATTTTGTTACGACAATTAAATTGCAGATCACTCAAAAATCACCCATATTACGATTAAATTATAAAAAGGAGAATAGTTGATAAATTTATATCAGTAAATGCGCATACAAGACCTGTGTGACTTTTACTATAGCAAGTTCTAGCTTAATGAAAATGCTGAAGATCTTTTTTCCTTCGACACACACCGCCCATTAGTGTGGTTCCTCGTTTTCTATTCAATCTGCTACATTACATATTTTGCAACACTAATAACAAATCGGAAAACTTTTTAGTTTACAAGTTGCCGACCAGTTGTAAGTGTTTGCCAGTTAAAGCCGGGCACAAGCGAAGTTTGAAAGGGTGCAACTTCGATGGGAGCTACTATAAATTCTACTAGATCACTCGTGTAACATTGATACTTTAGTAACTTAGTAAGATAGGACACGGATCAAAATGCATTCACCAGAATTGTAACTGTGGTCCCCATCCGTAAGCAAAAGAATATATTTATCATTTTCATCTTCTTTTGCGCTTATCATCGATACAAATATGAAGATGTGTGATTAAAATAAACCACAAAGAAATTTTTTTGAATGCTATAGCTCGCCTGCTTCGCCGTTACATAATTTATATAGCACGACAACATTCATGCACACAATAGTCACATTTTTATGGGTGCAAAAAAAAAAGAAAGTTGGTGTAAATTGTTGCTCTTTATAGTGTATCAGCATAACAGTGGCTATATGGTACACATCAGCATGGTAGTGGCTATATGGTACACATCAGCATGGTATTGGCTATATGGTACACATCAGCATGGTAGTGGCTATATGGAGTACATCAGCATGGTAGTGGCTATATGGTACACATCAGCATGGTAGTGGCTATATGGTACACATCAGCATGGTAGTGGCTATATGGTAGCATAGTAGTGCCTATATGGTGCATATCAGCATAACAGTGGCTATATGGTGCACATCAGCATAGTAGTGGCTATATGGTGCACATCAGCATAGTAGTGGCTTATGGAGTACATCAGCATAGTAGTAGCTATATAGTACACATCAGCATGGTAATGGCTATATGGTGCACATCAGCATAGTAGTGGCTATATGGTGCACATCGCCATAGTAGTGGCTATATGGTGCACATCGCCATAGTAGTCTCTATAAGGTAGCATAGCAGTGTCTATATTGTAGCATAGTATCGGCCATATGGTGCACATCAACATAGCAGTGGCTATATGGTGCACATCAGCATAGTAGTGACTATATGGTGTACATCAGCATAGCAGTGGCTATATGGTGTACATCAGCATAGTAGTGGCTATATGGTGTACATCAGCATAGTAGTGGCTATATGGTACACATCAGCATAGTAGTGGCTATATGTGTACATCAGCATAGTAGTGGCTATATGGTGTACATCAGCATAGTAGTAGCTATATAGTAGCATAGTAGTGGCTATATGGTACACATCAGCATAGTAGTGGCTATATGTGTACATCAGCATAGTAGTGGCTATATGGTGTACATCAGCATTGTAGTAGCTATATGGTAACAGTGGTGGCTATATGGTGAATATCAGCATAGTAGTTGTTATATGGTAGCATTGCAGTGGTTATATGGTGTACATCAGCATAGTAGTGGCTATATGGTGTACATCAACATAGCAGTGGCTATATAGTAGCATAGTAGTGGCTATATTTTGTACATCAGCATAATAGTGGTTATATAGTGTACATCAGCGTAATAATGACTATATGATGCATATCAGCATAGTAGTGGCTATATGGTTCACATCAGCATGGTAGTGGCTATATGGTACACATCAGCATAGTAGTGGCTATATGGTACACATCAGCATAGTAGTGGCTATATGGTGTACATCAGCATAGTAGTGGCTATATGGTGTACATCAGCATAGTAGTAGCTATATAGTAGCATAGTAGTGGCTATATGGTGTACATCAGCATAGTAGTGTCTAGATGGTACACATCAACATAGTAGTGGCTGTATGGTAGCATAGTGGTTGCTTTATAGTGCACATCAGTATGCTAGTGGCTATTTGGTGCAGATCACCATAGTAGTCTCTATATGGTAGCATAGCAGTGGCTATATGGTAGCATAGTATTGGCTATATGGTGCACATCAGATAGTATTGGCTATATGGTGTACATCAGCATAGCAGTGACTATATAGTGTACATCAGCATAGTAGTGGCTTATGGAGTACATCAGCATAGTAGTAGCTATATGGTGCACATCGCCATAGTAGTGGCTATATGGTGCACATCGCCATAGTAGTCTCTATAAGGTAGCATAGCAGTGTCTATATGGTAGCATAGTATCGGCCATATGGTGCATATGAGATAGTAGTGGCTATATGGTGCACATCAACATAGCAGTGGCTATATGGTACACATCAGAATAGTAGTGGCTATATGGTGTACATCAGCATAGTAGTGGCTATATGGTGTACATCAGCATAGTAGTGGCTATATGGTACACATCAGCATAGTAGTGGCTATATGGTGTACATCAGCATAGTAGTGGCTATATGGTGTACATCAGCATAGTAGTAGCTATATAGTAGCATAGTAGTGGCTATATGGTGTACATCAGCATAGTAGTGTCTAGATGGTACACATCAACATAGTAGTGGCTGTATGGTAGCATAGTGGTTGCTTTATAGTGCACATCAGCATACTAGTGGCTATATGGTGCAGATCACCATAGTAGTCTCTATATGGTAGCATAGCAGTGGCTATATGGTAGCATAGTATTGGCTATATGGTGCACATCAGATAGTATTGGCTCTATGGTGTACATCAGCATAGCAGTGACTATATAGTGTACATCAGCATAGTAGTAGCTATATAGTAGCATAGTAGTGGCTATATGGTACACATCAGCATAGTAGTGGCTATATGGTGTAGATCAGCATAGTAGTGTCTAGATGGTACACATCAGCATAGTAGTGGCTATATGGTGCACATCAGTATAGTAATGACTGTATGGTGTAGATCAGCATAGTAGTGTCTAGATGGTACACATCAGCATAGTAGTGGCTATATGGTGCACATCAGTATAGTAATGACTGTATGGTGCATATCATCATAGTAATGACTGTATGGTGCATATCATCATAGTAATGACTGTATGGTGCATATCATCATGGTAATGACTGTATGGTGCACATCAGCATAGTAATGACTGTATGATGCACATCAGTATAGTAATGACTGTATGGTGCATATCAGTATAGTAATGACTGTATGGTGCATATCATCATAGTAATGACTGTATGGTGCATATCATCATAGTAATAACTGTATGGTTCACATCATCATAGTAATGACTGTATGGTGCATATCATCATAGTAATGACAGTATGGTGCATATCATCACAGTAATTACTCTATGGTGCATAGCATCATGGTAATGACTGTATGGTGCATATCATCATAGTAATGAATGTATGGTGCATATCAGCATAGTAATGACTGTATGATGCACATCAGTATAGTAATGACTGTATTGTGCATATCATCATAGTAATGACTGTATGGTGCATATCATCATAGTAATGACTGTATGGTGCATATCAGCATAGTAATGACTGTATGGTGCATATCAGCATAGTAATGACTGTATGGTGCATATCAGTATAGTAATGACTGTATGGTGCATATCAGTATAGTAATGACTGTATGGTGCATATCATCATAGTAATGACTGTATGGTGCATATCATCATAGTAATGACTGTATGGTTCACATCATCATAGTAATGACTGTATGGTGCATATCATCATAGTAATGACTGTATGGTGCATATCATCATGGTAATGACTGTATGGTGCATAGCATCATGGTAATGACTGTATGGTGCATATCATCATAGTAATGACTATGGTGCATATCAGCATAGTAATGACTGTATGATGCACATCAGTATAGTAATGACTGTATGGTGCATATCATCATAGTAATGACTGTATGGTGCATATCATCATAGTAATGACTGTATGGTGCATATCAGCATAGTAATGACTGTATGGTGCATATCAGTATAGTAATGACTGTATGGTGCATATCAGTATAGTAATGACTGTATGGTGCATATCATCATAGTAATGACTGTATGGTGCATATCATCACAGTAATGACTGTATGGTGCATAACATCATGGTAATGACTGTATGGTGCATATCATCATAGTAATGACTGTATGGTGCATATCAGCATAGTAATGACTGTATGATGCACATCAGTATAGTAATGACTGTATGGTGCATATCATTATAGTATTGACTGTATGGTGCATATAATCATAGTATTGACTGTATGGTGCATATCATCATAGTAATGACTGTATGGTGCATATCATCATATTAATGACTGTATGGTGCATATCATCATGGTAATGACTGTGTGGTGCATATCATCATGGTAATGACTATGGTGCATATCATCATATTAATGACTGTATGGTGCATATCATCATAGTAATGACTGTATGGTGCATATCATCATGGTAATGACTGTGTGGTGCATATCATCATGGTAATGACTGTATGGTGCATATCATCATGGTAATGACTGTATGGTGCATATCATCATGGTAATGACTGTATGGTGCATATCATCATGGTAATGACTGTATGGTTCATGTCAGCATAGTAGTTGATATATGGTGCTAACTAAAAGTTGAAACTATGTAGAATTGGATTGAACAAATATTTCTTAACACAAACTTTTGTACTTAAGTGTAGCAATGCGGCATAACGATGAGATCTATAAAACTCCAAAATGTTAATATGTTTGTAAAATGTAATATATAAGAAAATGAAGGTGTCAATCAAAATTCTTTAAACTTAAAACAGATGAAGGTTTTGCAAATGAATATATCGATAACGTTGGATACCAGTACATATACTGCCTTTATTAGACAATTATGTAACACCCGAGGAGAAAAAACACGTTTCGACAGGACTACAACCTTGTGATTGTAGAGGACACTCGAACAGTTGATACGAGGACAAGGCTACTGTACAAAGATAACCAATAAAGACCTCGTAAACTGATTTTAGCTGTGTAACTTTCCTATTAAGTCCTATGTCGGTACCTTCGTGATTAGGATTCGCAGTGTATGAAATGTTGACATAAAATGAAGATATATGCCAACATCATCACCCATGTATGTATGTATGTATGTATGTATGTATGTATGTATGTATGTATGTATGTATGTATGTATGTATGTATGTATGTATGTATGTATGTATGTATGTATGTATGTATGTATGTATGTATGTATGTATGTATGTATGTATGATGTATGTATCATGTATGGAACCTACGTAGGTTCCGTACAAACCTGTCTGGATAGTGAAAATCTTCTCTGCTTGACATGGCTTAATTCTAGTGTTCTCTAACTATGTTACTTGTTGAGTCTCGGGTAGAAGTTATCTGCTATATCACAGCATGCGTGTATCTATATTTATCATCATGTAGAACAGTTCGCACAGTAAGTTCTAGTTATTTTCCTACCGTAAAATGTCTGCTGTATATAACAATAGCGAATTGATCATTGTGTTTGCCTGTACCGTGCTGATGTAAAACAATACCTTATTCCGAGTAGTATGAATGTGAGGTTTGGTCTTTTAACGTGACTAAAAAAAATTGTCCAGTAATATGGCTTTGATGTCTGCAGTGTGACAGTTTATAGTGATGTTTAACAACACAGGATTATACCGCATAATTGTAGCAAGATGTACCACCCAGTCGTATTCTCCAGACACAAGGCCGACCAGTCCTAACTTAACCTCTTGATGCTGAGCGCATAGCGATGCAGCTGTTAGTACCATTTTTATAAGTCTTTGCTCTGTACCTTCTGGTGTTCGAACGCGCCACCTCCTGCATCCGAAGCGGATGTTCTAACTGCTGTGGCGCTGGAGCAGTCATAATTATGCGTATTACTGTGTCAGTTTATTATCTGAAAAAATTACCTGCTTCTAGGCTCCGTTTTCATTGATACTCGGTGATGGAAAATTCTCTTGATTAATAATGTAAAGTAGATAATAATGTAGATAATCAAAAGAACGATTATAAACAAACTTGTATAATAACGTTTAATATGAATATTAGTACTGCTACAAGTTTATCTTTTCAGTTTCTAATGAATCATCTTTTATAAGTGCAGATTTTATTTCCTCTTCAAAAGTTTAATCCCAACGTTATGTCTTATAGTACATTCTTAGTTTTGTACAAAATATGGGTAATGGGAAGGTTTTTGAATTCAAAGACAATGTTCATTCGATTCGACATGATGCAATATGTTCTTTGTGTTATTCTCAATATTATAATTTGTACAGATAAACACTTCAAAACAAATATTAGCCTCTTCATAAAATTAAAACATCGATATACGCAAGTCTTATGCAGTAAAATGCAGTGCAGGATTCGTCTGTTTTCCAAAAATAGGTCCTTACCAACAATATTAAGGTCACACCAGTATTGGATAAACACATTTGGAATCTCTCAATCGCCGGTGGCAAGCATTGGATGGCCATCGTCGTTTCTTTAATGTCTGTCATTACATCCTTGATGCATTTGACCGTCGTTACAACTGAATTCGGTTTTGATTCTGTCCGCATTATCTTCAATTGTTTGAAATGCGCTGCCGTTTTTTCGTCCAGCCTTGATTGAATTATATCTTTGACGGATTAGCAGACATCGAATAATCGCGTACAAGTTCAAGTTGATCGCTGGCAGCGATGTTGCGCCGTTTAGCGCCCTATGCTATAGCATCAACGACATAAAGAAGAGTTTTTCAACGGCGGTTCTTCTGATTTTGATATAGTGTATTTTCATCATGGTCGTTATATTGCTTCACGAATTCGCGTACAATCACGCGCGATACGTGTGCGGTTTACCAGTCAAGATAATTGTGAGGAAACTATTTTTGTCCGGGAAAATATTCACAAACCCATCCCATGAGTAATCGACGTCTTAGACCTAATAAACGATTGGAAGGCAAAATGTGTCAACCCCATGAAATCTTGCAGTTGCTTCGGATCACGTTGGGCACGAGTGCGCATTGTTGTGCTAATATATAATGTATCCATTACTGTGCCGAAAGTAAATATAATGGAAAAGAAAATTAAAGTAAATTTGTGTTATTGATTAGTCCTCTCCTAGCGTACCCGTATCATTAGGACGCAATCTTCCAATCACTCATAAAGCAAATTAGCAAGTGCAAACAAACACGATTCCTCATCACCACGGTTAAATCTACCTATGGAATATAGTATGTCTGTCTGTGTGTATGTAAGTTTGTATATCTTTCTGGCTGGCTGACTGTATGTATGATATATATATATATATATATATATATATATATATATATATATATATATATATATATATATATATATATAAAGATAGATAGATAGATAGATAGATAGATAGATAGATAGATAGATAGATAGATAGACAGATAAGTATGACGTTAGGTAAGTTCTCGAATGTTGACAACTTCAACGCGACATTAAAGCCTGAAATGTCGTTATGTTACTCTATTCTAATAAGGTGGACAAGATTTCGAGAAACTAAAACTGTAACTCTCTACTACGATTCTAAACTTTGTTATGTATTATTGATTTAATTTATATTTGATTTAATTTAATTGTTTGTTAGTTTTAAGTTTTAACTCACTTCTACTGGCCAAATATCAAAAGTAACGTTTGTAAATAATCCTGATCGTGTCACACTTGTAAAATGCCCAATGAGAAAATACCTAAGGTTCATCAAGAATCTATTTCTGCGTGTAGATGTAGCGGAATTATGGTAGATTGTGTTGGTCCCTTATCTAAGAACAAGTCAGGTAACCAAGACTTGTTGACCATTATGCGTGTGTCAACAATGTTTCCAGAGGCAAATCCTTTGAGTACTATTAAACCGAAAGCAATAGTAAAATCTTTTATAAAGTTTTAAAAAAACGAACTCAATTGGCCTTCTCAAATCTGTTCAAACAGGTCAAGGATCTAATTCAAGGTCTGCAACTTTCCAGCTGATTATGGTTGCGTTTGGCATTCAGAAGTTCAAGTCCAAAGTAAAATTATGGTTTTACAAAACTATAATGGAGCGTTTGAGTCTGGTAAAAGAGTTCTGTCTCTCTTGCTCATTCTTCAGAATTTTCTTCACATTACATGTTACTTACCTTACAAATTCAAGAAGGAAATGAATGAGTTAAATTATAAGGAAAGAGTACTCCTATGATGTAAGTATATTATAGGAGTATCAGTATACTGAGTGAGATAGCCAAGTTAAATATGCAATTAATTTAATTGTACCTGTCACACTCAGTGAAGATTCAAGTGAAGGAATACCATCGGATTCTACTGATTATGGAGCGGCAAATACTCAGAAGTCATAATTGTTTTCATGACTGATCTGGACCAGAAATGTTTACATTTGCAACACCAAGAAAGGAAGGGATGAACTTAAACATTTATTATTTGAATATGAGTACTTATTTCCAGATGTCGCTACAGGAACAAGCAAAATAAAACTTTCGAACCTGTGAAACAACACCCATACAGGATAAACCATCTAAAACAATAATATTTGAAAAAGGAAATTCATTATTTGCTGGAGAATAATTTCATAGAGTCCAATAAAAGTGATTGAAGTTCACCATATGTACTGTTCCGAAACCAGATAATACTTTCCGCATATGTACTGATTATAGGAAGGGTAACAGTGTGACTAAAACAGATTCATTTCCATTCCCAAGAATTAATTGCAGTGACAAGATCGGAAATGCCAAGTAGGTCACCAAATTTGATCTTTTGAAATTACTTTGGCAAATTCCACTAAAGAAAAGATCTAAGCAACAAATTAAACCTATAGCTAATAATCTCAAAGCTATCTTTGAATTCCCTGTAATTTGTTTTAGTAAAAAGCAACTGATGCGATATTTAGGTATGACTGGATACTATGAGAAATTCGATTACAATTTTGCTATAATTGCTGTAACCCTGACAAATGTCTTGAGCAAGAACAACAAGTTTATTTCGTGTGATAATTATCAGGAGGCTTTTGATAAGTTAAAAGTCATGCTTAAATGCACCTCAGTTCTTACAACTTCACATTTCAGCCAATCATTTAATCTGTATGTTGACGCACGTGATGTTCGGGTTGGATCAGTTTTGATTCAGGAAGTAAAGAATGGTGTTGATAATCCATTGTGCTAACTTTCTAAGAAATTAAATAAGTACCAAATAAATTATTCAACATTTTAGAGGGAATGTTTGGTTTTGACAATGGCTTTATAAAACATTTTGATTTTTACGATAGCTCAGTTCCTTCTTCGATTATTGTGTTTGGGGATCAGAACCCCCTTACTTTCATCGAAAATATGAAAACAAAATCAAAGACTACTAAGGTGGAGTTTGTTGTTACAGGAATATGGTATTGACATCAGGCACATCAAGGGAAAATATAACTTAATAACAGATGCACATTCTTGTGTATATAAATATATTATTTTATGCATACTTTGTATAATTCATAAGAGTTCTTTGAACATTTATGTTTAAAATCTTATGTATAATTAATTTATTTGAGAAAGAAATCTAATTTTATATATGATTGTTAATTTTCTTTTTGCGGTAAGTGTTAGGTATATTTAATTTAATTTACATTTGATTTAATTTAATTGTTTGTTTGTTAGTTTTAAATTTTTTACAATTCCATTTCATGCTATTGCAATATAATTTTATTTTTTGATTTAACGTTTTACAGAAATGAATTTTGTTTAGAAATTCAGTTCAATTTTTCGTAAACACTAATAATTGAACTTTGTATATAATACTGACCTAATTCCTGATCTTGATTCATGAATTTGAGACTTACTTGATGTACGTGACAACTAACACGCAGCAATCATTTCAAAACTCTGATTGACCCTCGCCGAGCATCTGTTTTGGGCAGTAGCAAGATTTAACATTGATGTATTGCGAATTATATTTATTCTTGCCTTAACACTTGAGAGTCAAAGTCTTTTTTTGTAGTGACCAGATTGAGTTTAAGTTTTGTTCTTCAAACCATTTTGGATTCTAAGAGATTTTTCCCCGTGCAAATGTTTGTGTTGTAAATTAATTCTTGGACAAAGACAGTTATCGAAGCAAAATACAGAATTCAAATACATGAATATTTTGTTCTGTGATTCTTCAAGAAACTATTGACACATCCGGACTACACTGACAACAAGATACGTCATCGCCAATTCAAACACTGGAATATTATTTTATGTGATTCAGCAATGAACTGTTTCCGCAAAGACACATTATTGCAACACTGACTACAGCATACGTCATCGCCTTCCTGTTTGTATTTCATTGGTATTCGAACTCAATTTCATCAGGACTTCTTTATTACTAGGACTTCATTTTTTAATTCTTGGATTATTTTTTGATTATTCGTGGATTAGATTAATAAAAAACCGTCAGTTTGTTTTCTCATTTTTATCTTGTTTTTTCAAGGGAAAAATTGTTTGTTAAATTTTACAAAGTATGTTGTCTACACATTTTTCTTGTTACTCTTTACGAGAGCCTAAACACGTAAGAACTTCAGTTACAAGGTCTTGCACCCAAAACAGTATTTAATTTTCGGTATTTTAGCGCGATCTCAAGTTTCTAGAAACGTTTCCAGATTACATGCGCAAGTTGATGACGCCATCTATCTAGTGTGACAGAGTAGTGCTAAGCATTTGCATTACCTTTTCTATTCATTAGTTAATAAGGTACTTAGCGTTAGGGTCTTCCTGCATACTATTTTAATTAACTATATATGTTCTGACTCAAAATCATTAAATAATTGAGAGAGAGAGAGAGAGAGAGAGAGAGAGAGAGAGAGAGAGAGAGAGAGACCTGCTATTGATGCTTAAATGTGATGCTATATTCCAGTGATATGTAGTTATGAACAGTATTTTGGATTATATCTAACGATACATAAGTACATGTACAAAATAACGCAAACGAAACTCTTCTGGACGTCATCGTGCATATAGTGTGGTAAAAGAAACAAGCATGTATCAGTTGTATTTGAATCAAATCCATTTGCTTTACTCAGCAAATGACAAATCTCTAAGTTAGCGTTTGCACGCACTTTACGTTTTTATGCTCACAATTAATAGTTTGTTATACATTTAGTTTGCTCACAACACATTGTATTTCAACGTTTCTTTTTGTTAAATGTAATTTATTAAAACTTCGTTAAACTCAGAATAGCGGAAACGCTTTGTTTGCTAAAATAGTACAAAACGTTAGATAAAATTATTCCAATGAGACAACTCTACAAATTTCAAGTTCGTAAGTGTGACGCTGTGCAAATATCCACAGCATAAACGACATCACCACAGAAATAATAAAACCGATGTGATGAACACTGATTCCAATGTATAAAACAATTTTGTTTTATAGAAACATCATACACACTGTTTCAGATTTATAGTGTTTGAATTATTCCAGATATGTTTTCACGATTAAAAACATTTGCCGTCCTCACAAGTGGGGTCTAACTGCAAACAGTACAGACCTAGCAACTCTGCATTTCCATAATTTCATAAGGATATGTCTAGGCTTTGAATCATCTTGTAAATTTGCCATTAAGATATGTTAAGGTTTTAAATCGTCTTGTAAATTTGTCATAAGGATACGTCGAGTCTTTGATCCATCTTGTACATCTGTCATAATGATATGTCAAGGCATTGAATCATCTTGTAAATCTTTCATAAGGATATGTCGAGTCTTTGAATCATCTTGCAAATCTGTCATAAGGATATGTCGAGTCTTTGAATGATCTAGCAAATCTGTCATAAGAATATGTCGAGGCTTTGAATCATCTTGTAAATCTGCCATAGGAATTGTCGTGTCATTGATTTATCTTGTCAATTTGCCATAAGGAATTGTCGTGTCACTGATTTATCTTGTCAATTTACCTTAATGACATAATCTTGTCTTTGATTCATCTTGTACATCTGACATAAGGAGATGTCGAAGAGTTTCCCATTATACGCGACGAAAGCAAAAGTAAAAATAGTCTTATTGATATTCTAAATACGGTGCAGCTCGAGTGAATTTGCATTGATTAACGACGATTTGAACACTGAACAAGTTTTATTAAAGTTTTTCTTACTGACAAGCAGACAAATAAGTGGAAAATTAGTCGGGAAGATACAAATTCAAATGTTGCATACACACTCAAAACAGAGATGATGCTTCGCGAAATGCAGTCAGGAATCATAATTAATGACATATTTATTATTTCTGCTTGTATATACGGTTCGTTTCAATTTCATTCAAGTGATTAGGCAAGTGTCCGATTCCTTTGTGTTACATATATAATCATTCCGTAGATTGTTTGCAGACTCTAACTGATGAGTGGAAGTGTTTTCAACTCAATGATGTCTAACCAATTTGTTTCACTGGTTGTCCTCCGCTGCACAATCTAGTCTTTCAGTTACGAGTTCACGAAGCTTTCTCATCGAAACCTTTGAAAATGAAAGTAAATTTTACTTCAATATTAATTAGATGACAAACATTCATATTTAGAGTTTAGGTAACATAATCGAAGTTGGCTTATACCAGTATTGTAACTTAAGCATAACGAACAGAGGTTCACTGTGTGAACAGAGAGAAAGAGATTTCTTCTCTACCTGCCAAACGGTAGCTTTTCAACGCAATGATTTGTGCTGTATTAGGAACTATGATGTTTAGCTATAAATGTTCAGTGAAACCACATTTAATAACACCTCAAACACTCAGAAAGTGACATAATCACCATATGGTATTTGCTTGGAACCTTATTTGACAATCACATTGACCTTTATGTTGGGATCTCTTGACTGTGTTGCTATGGAAATGTCTCGCTCAGTTATTAAACTACAGTAACGTTGAAACTGAATTGTACCTAAAGAGAGTTTAACTTCTGATTGGTGTGTTCAGTCTGTTACATTTCAAGAATATATCTTTCTCATTTAAAACACAAACAACCCATGAACGTTTTAAAATTGTATTACCTTGTTTCTAAGCCCAGTCCTTGGAAACTCCTGAAAAATGAAACAGTGGTCTGTTCGGAACACATCAAGTAGCTGGAAGTAGAAAAATGCAAACGTCACTAGTGATCCAAACGAAAAGATACTGGGGTCCCACAAAAATGTCTATCTTATGACTATCATTATTGGATTTTTTTGTACCATACCAGAGCTTTTAGATTTTGTTATTCAATAGGTTTTCATTATTTTCATACAGATGAAGTAATTATTTTTTGCAGCGCATATTTTTAACCCTGTCCGGTGAGATTATGACGAATTATCCATAGATCTGATATACCTTTCCTGACATATCAATCTATTTTTATTTCAAGCAATATCAACGTTTAATGCCCACATACCTTCCAAAATAAATTTGCAATTGTACAGAACATAAATAAAATGCATTACATATCATCTTGCCCTTGTCATTAACTTAATAACAGGTTAAAAGGCAACAACAAATAAATATAATGTACATGTTTGTCTCTATGCAAAAAGAATATACTAACGATACCTGTACTGTTTACTAAGTTAAATACATATGCTGTATGTTTATAGAGTTGTTGGCTAATATTTATAATTATAAAAAGAACAAAAGCAAAATCCAGTCCAAATAAATTAATGTAATGGCCGTGCATTCTTCAATGTCTTAGTTTTTGTACCGTTTTACTTCCATTATATCATTACATTGTGCACACTATCTTTGATATATATATACACACACACACACACATTATTGTGTTTCATCATGGATCACTATTCCGTTCGTATGTATTTCTTCATCTCCTTGTTTTAAAAACGAGAACAATTAGAATTTTTCTCAACTTGTTTTTGTTATGATGGACCATCATTATTTGCTTTAAGCGATTGCTCCTTGGTTCTCCATATCACTTTGTTTAACACTAAATGTAAACGGAACCGAGAAAAGAAACGTTGTTTCAATGCTGGCCAGCGTCGAACAGGAATAAGAATTCCAGATGTCTCCCCCTTTCGCCCTTTCCGGCTAAACAATTTAAACATTCGGCAGTTAATTTAGATAACCTGGTGCAAATCCCTTTAAATCGTTTACCTTTGTGTCAACTATCCCTATGTATTGCATTGTTCAACCCCCAGTCAGTAAGACCAGTAGAAACGCGCTCAGAAATAGTTAATTGTATCAACGATAAGACTATCGACATCTTCTTCCTGACAGAAACATGGCTAAAACATCTGGCGATGAGCGCGAGTGCGCGGATCTAACATCAACCGGTTTCTCCATCAAGTCGTTCTCCCGCCACTCTCGCGGAGGTGGACGTGCTGTCATCACAAAGAATTCCATGATAAAATGTCTCAAACACACCTCATCCTTCAGTTTCTGCCACACATCGTTTGAAGTAGTCCAAACAACACTCACACTGGAACAAAGGCCAATTCATTCTTCCACCTGTACCGCTTACCTCCTAGTAGAAAAAAACAAGCTGACTGAATCTCTCTTTTTGGAGCAATTTCCAAATCTCTTGTGCTATGAAAATTCGATAGGTGGCAACCTGATTATTCTTGGAGATTTCAACTTTCACTTGGACTGTCCTGGAAAGGCATACACATCAAAACTCCTAGATTCCATTCATGTTTTCAACCTTAATCAGTCAGTTAACCAGCCCACCTATAAACATGTTCACATTTTAGACTGGATTCTGGATTATGGATGATAATAAACTACAGTCCACCCTTGTATCCCATGAACGTATATCAGATCACCTCTGCATTATATGCCATCTGGACGTATCAGTCCCTAACCCTCCAACTTTATTTGCTACTAAGAGAAACATACAAATGATAAATAGAACCAAACTAATGCATAACATCCAAGCAAACTTTACAACGTGCTTACCTCCTACAGCAGAACAGCTCGATAAATGTCTGCGTTCATTGCTTGAAAAACATGAAGCAACCATCAGGTGCATAGTATCAATCCAAACGTTTTCTCCGTGTTATAGCAGTGTTAGGGACCAGCTTCGCACTTCGAAATGTGACATCCGTGAAGCGGAGAGACTTTGGGTTTCCACCAGACTCACTATTCATAAATAAATATAGGAAGCCGCTAAGAAGAACGTCACAAACATAGTTCATTCAGTCAAATTATCACACTACTGTACTAAGATCACGGAGAGTTCCAGCTGCAAAGAGCTCTTCGAGATAACTAAGAAAGGAACAAACAAACACCATTTCCAGTTACCTTCTCTCCAGTTGACCTGCCGGACCTGTTTGCAATTTTCCTCCGTGACAAGGTACAAACCATTAGCGATAAGCAGACAAACACAATTTCAATTGACTCGTCGTCCCCATACAGCCGCGATGCAGAACATCAGCGACAACCGTTAGCAGCATTTGAACCTATCTCTATAGATTTAGTACAACTAATCGTGATGACGATTGCACTACAGTCATGTGAACGTGGTCCAAATCCAACACCAGTACTGCTTGAGTACTTAGATCCAATATTGCCTTCACTACCTGATGTTATTAATATATCTCTCTCATTCGGGGAATTCCCATCATTTTTCAAACCTGATATTGTAAAGTCTCTGTTGAAGAAACGAACACTTGATCATAACGATTTAAAGAACGACCGCCCAGTTCCTAATCTTAAAAAAAAAAAAATTTTAGAAAACGGTGTTCTAACCCAACTTTTATCTCATCTGAATTCAGTTATTTATTTTAGCAATGTACAGTCTGCATATCGCCCTTACCACAGTACTAAAACTACTCTTCTGAAAGTAGTTAATGACATTTTCTCTGCTTTTGATAGCGGAGCGGAAAGATTACACACCTCAACCTCCTTGATTTGTCTGCAGCATTTGACACAATATACCATGATATATTACTTCACGGTCTCCAGCATGTATTTGGCATTCACAATACAGCCTTACTGTGGTTAAATTCCTACTTAGTCAACTGTACACAAATTGTATGTTCAAATGGATTACACTCTAGCCCAGTTGATCTATGCTGTGGTGTTCCACAGCGGTCTGTTCTCGGACATATTCTCTTCATTATTTATACTCAGCCGCTATCAAATGTGATATATCATCATACAGTGTCTCACCCATTTGTACGCTGATGACACCCAAGTATACAAATCTAGCCACCCAACTGAATTCGACGCTATCATCCATGGACTCGAGAGGTGCATTTCCGATGTGAAATTATGGATGTCATGTAACAAGATGCAGATGAATGATGATAAAACTGAGGCCATTCTGATCACAACACAGTCTTTCTCATTCACATCATTTACCTCAGACAATAAAGATCAGCAACACCAACGTTAAATTCACACAGTCAGTAAGAAACCTAGGTGTTACTCTGGACAGTAATCTCACATCCGGCCTCACCTATGTGTACACACCAACAATATACGTATTCTTCTCTTCTGACAATCATATACTCATTATTCCCACTATGAAAACGAAGTCATATAGACAATGTTTTTTTACATAACAGGGTCCAGCAACGTGGAACGAATTGTCCATTGTAATTAGACAAAAATCCCACTCAAGAGTGCTTTTAAAACCCACCTTTTTCGACTGCAAGAACAAACTTTAAGACCTAATAATATTTCCTACCTTAAATATTTTCAGTATTTTCTATGTTTTATAATTGTATGGTGTTTATTTGTTGGGTTTTGCTGTGTAGTCATATCATTATATATGTTGTAAAGCTCTTGGGGCTTCTAAAGATTAGGCGCTATACAAAGTCATCATTAGCATCATCATTATCATCATCATCGTCATCATCATCATTATCATCATCATCATTATTATTATTATTATTATTATTATTATTATTATTATTATTATTATTATTATTATTATTATTATAAGTCGAGTCAGTTGAACACAACATAGATCGTGACCTGCCGTCTCATAAGAAGTCAATAATTCAAGTATATCTTGTTTGTTATACTGAATGTACCGAGGTAACGGCATTATATAACTGCAGATATGAGACGGCGCAGTTACAGTTAAACTCAACTTATAATGTTGTTTGTAGGTTTATTTCTCAACTGTGAATACTTGTAATTTAGTGTGGCTTACTTGAGTTACATAAATACGCTTACAGTTACCTCTACAGGCATCTTTAACATAGGATGTGCATATTATCAACAGGATATTTCTAGTACAAAATGTGTGAATTTCTTACTTATGGAACACTAAACTCTCCTTTCAAAGCAGATGATACTTTTGCAATAACCTACAGTCACATACCGTATATACGCGATTGTCAGTAATCCAAGTACAAAATACATAGATCCAGATCCGCCATCACCAAATGCCCATGCAGATCGGCGTTGATTCAATTGTGTTAGGGGTATTGTGCTTCGGAAGTTAAATATCTATGTTATATGCAGGTGAACTCGGCTTATAAGCGAGCATATATGGTAATCAAAGGGGTTACGTGATGAAGAGTAACAACAAGGGTACAGTTGACGTGTCCACACTGTTACCAGAGGGATTAATATAATTTGGTTCTAGCTCTCCATACTTACATCCCGTCCAGGAAGCTTGTTATCAGTAGCTCTAACAATGTGTTATTGTTTAGGGTTTTTTTTAACAGAAGTTTTAACAATTTGAGTATTGCGCTACAATGTCTGCAGTGTGGCAGTTTATATGTGATGTCTAGCATTAGGATTCAGACACGTGGAATCATGTCCACAAAGTCAGATTCTCCTGACACTAGTCCGATCGGTTCTAATACTAATATTTTAATGCAGAGCGCCAAACGTGGCATCTGCTAATACCAATTTATAAGTCTTTGGTATAATTCGGCCTGGATTCAAACCCACGAAAAACAAAACAGAGCAAAACATAAACACAACAACACTTTTCACAGACGTGTGTGTGTGTGTGTGTGTGTGTGTGTGTGATTTCGATATTTAACGTAGCTTGCACAATTTTACAGCCATGTCGCTACCATGTCGCTACCATGTCTGCAGTGTGGCAGTTTATAGTGATGTCTAGGTCTGGGGTATCAAGCAGATATGTAGCATGATACCCAGTCACATTATCCTGACAACAGGCCGACCAAACCTAACACTAACCACTTATTGCTGAGCGGCAAGTTAGCCAGCTGTTAGAACAATTTTTTTCTTTGGTATGACTCGGCCAGGGATCGAACCCACGACCACCATCATCCAAGGCGGACGCTCTAACAACTAAGCCACCGGAGCGGTCTACATATATATGGAATATGGCACATATATTTGTGCCATATCCAGATGACTTGTTTAAAATGACACGCAATGAAAGCAATTTTACAGAAAATGATCACGTGCACGTTGCGTTAAATTTGATTTTTGTGTGTGAAGACTTGTTCGCTTGACTGGGTAAAGATTTGCCACAGACAAGTGAAATGTAACAGGCATATTTAAACCATAATGGAGATGAACAAATTAAATATTGAGACCAACATACCATTATTGTATTTTCTATGTAGTTTTAGAATAGATTCTTTTATTTGAAAGCATTGCTAGACGAATACGAGTACACATCTAGAACATTAATGGAGTTCTTAACGTTGTCAACAACTACCTTAGCAAACAATGCATGTTTGGGGCTTGCATTATTATTCGCCCATGCAAAAAACAAAAATATAAAAGAATTTGCACTGATCCAGATTTTGCAATTATAGGTCTGGAATGAATATAAGCATGTACCTGATCATCCATATAATGTTTCAATTGATCCTCGGTCAAAGTCGACGACGGAGTTAATCTGGAACCAAAGGTTATCCATTTTTGTTAAAACGATTGGCTATTTTGTGAGAACAATATTTAAATGAATGGATTCTCATTCGTTTTGAAAGAACAAATTGTAATTAATGATTACTGTATTTGTCGGCTTTATGAAATTCATGCTGTGCATACAAACTTTTTTAAAGGATTAAATAAAGGATTAAATAAAATAGCTGTAAAATTTTCGTTGACAATTACACTGGTTTTTCTGTTTTGATTTTATATCCAAAATGAGGCATGCGTACTAATAAGCACGTTTATTTGACAATCATATTCAAGTTCTTAGGAGATGATTTAAACTACTACATGAGTAATACATGTAATAGGAAATTAGTTTTAAAAATCAGTTGAAAAATTAACATGTTAAAGCGAGCTTGATCAATTGAAATTAAACTTACTACGTATACAAGATTGTATTTCTCGCAATTCAAACACCAGTTAATGTATTAAATATATCACAGACTCGTATAATGTAATGCTTAAAATATAAGTCTAATGCCTTGGATATTAAAGTGTTTGCTTTTATTGATTTTGTGATGAGATATTATTACTTTTATGTAATATAGAAAATATTAGGGTTTTTATTATAAAAATCATATCGATTACGTCAAATAATAAACATATACACTTACTGCACACAGAGGCATATCATGTCCCCGATAGTATCGGTGGGAACTCCTATCACCTTTCAGTATCAAATAAAAGCATAATTATAACAATGAAGTCAATAGATCCATTAAGCCAGGATATTTTCCTGTTAAGAAAGATTGTATTAGTGTTGTATATGATTCAGACCTAGACCATTATTTGATGATTTGTAAAAGAAGCAATACTAATTAAAAAATATGGTCTGATATATTACTTTGAACCATTGTAAATTCATGGAAGATTAATTACAGTCAAGATTTTTCCTTTGAGAGTCTGATAAACAATGGTTGTCAAACTCCAAGGTCGACATGCAGTCGCCGTAAAGTTGCAAATATATGCATTATAAAATCTTAGAAACTGTACGGAGTGTTGCCTAATTTCCACACAATATGAATCTAAAGCTTTCATAATTACATAGATACACAGCCGTATTAATAAATTCAGAAGCAAACGAAAATAGATCACTGTGCAAAAACACCTCAATGATCTCAAATTTATAGAAGCACCGAAACATGTTACAATAAGACACCTACAAATTGGTCTAAAGCATGTGATAACTTTAAAGGATTGAACGAACCTAATATACGACTTAAGAAAAGAGATAGTCATGAATTGATGATTGAAACATATCAAATAATAATAGTTAAATATGATTACGACGCCTTACAGTATTATAGATGTAATCACTGGCAGATGTGCAAAATCAATATGACATGAATATACATTAACGGTGTGAACGTTATCTGAGGGCCTTCATAATGTCGTTTCGATACAAATAAGAATTAAATGCAATAAATTGATGCCATGTACCATGGCTTGACAATGATGTAAGTCGAAAGATAATAAGAAATTGAACTTGGATTCGTGAAGGATTATGAAATGTCTTTGATGGTAACTAAAACAATGAATGTCTCGACGTATTCTTGTCGCAAACAAGCGAAGTATGTAACTTGGTTTATCAAATACAAAGAAACAAAAATAAACGGAAATAAACATGCAAACTGCGCCAATAATAATAAATGAATATGGTGCAAGTAGAAAATAAAGACCTTTAACAAATGGAGAAAAGAAATTAGATATCACTGCAAAGAATACCTTAAAAGAGAGCACTAAACAATTACAGGAGACAAAGATACCACAAAAACGAATACGTCGGATAATTTAACAGGATAAGTACTAAACAATACACCATTAACAGACACAATAATGAAAACGCCAATGTTCCATCAATGTTAGCTTTCCGAAACTGAACAAATATGTTACCTATTAGATATCAGCGACGATTAGTTTTAAACGTTGCTCGTGCCATTCCATGTTTGTCGGCTCATCTGACAGACACAAAGCAACAAAGGAAATATTTTGAGTAGATGAACACAATGTACAAAATTATTGCCAGCTCCAAGAGATCCCCAAAATGATAAATTCCACCTTTAAGATCAATAAAGAACAAAATGGTTTTAAATCATCCAGGATGGTTAATGCCATTATTGATGAGAAGTTGAAGACTATTTTTTGGAGTGTTTTTCCCGTATCGTATGTATTTGCATGTTAGGTATACACCTTTAAAATTAGAGATACAGTTGTAGTGCTTGTAACAGATACAAATGAATCAGCAGAACATTAACCATTAAAAGTTGTTCATATATTTTTCCTTTTGAGGCTAAAGGTCTGTATTCGTGTTCTCGGAACATGTTGCTGTCTTTGGTAAGAGATGGTAACAGAGAGACACCAAGATTAAACATGAAACCTACAGCGAAGTATTTGATTCCATGTGTTGTCATATCATGATTGTTCAGTTTAGTATATATGCTTTTGATATTTGTTATCGGCAAAAAACACTGATGTACGGTCTATGTATAACAGCATCTAGATTTTGCTTTAGAAATGTTCACATCTCTGTTACCGATGAAAAGATTGTTTTCTTCTTGATTAGTTTCTGTACATATCGAAGCTTTATTATAGCACGTTTCAGTTTTCCTTATCGTATGCACTCCTATTTCACTTGCTACATCTCATGCGATTCAACCTGCTAAATAAAGTAAATTTAGCCATATATTTATCCGAGTTAGCGCAAAGGTACTAGTTAAAATGCCTGATTTTATTGGCAGACTGATAAGTTCGGTTACTTAGGAGTAATGGTCAAATGGTTTCTTTTCTAGCTTATCATGTGTAACTTCGTGTTTTGAAAGTATTATGGTGTTTTTGCATTGTTTATTAACACTGTAAACAATGCAGTGACATGACAGTATTGCCCGTGCGAAGCCTGACTGTCTTTTGCAAATGTGCAAGCATAATTTTAAACTGTCTGTATTTCAAAACGTATTTCAAACGATGAATCTAATTCAATCGTTTTTATCTGAATAAATAATTGTTTGTTTATTGCATGATGAATATTGTTGTAGATTTCTGTCCGTTGATATTTTGTTACCGTAGATACTACCGTCAACATGATCGTTCTTAGATTGCATTGTACTGACTTTATTTTATTATTTGCTTCACAATTATTTATAGTAACATACTTATTATTACTCTTTGCAATGTCTTTGTTTGCTATTACTTACAGTGTTCAGTCTAAACCAATCTTTAAATTAATCTGATGAATTTATGAATGGTGCTGTTTCTTATGATAAAAACCGGTTTTGATAACAATATCGTTCGGAAAAAGAATATATGCAACAATCGCTAACAGCATATTACAATATCCCTTGGCAATATGTGTTATTTTCTCAAAAAAGGTTTACTATATTTTCATACGAGTCATAACCTTGATATAATAATATCACAGTATTAATTGGTATGTCAACCTTTATCAGTCTTTGAAACCGTGTCATACATATTCTGCGTTGAGTTTGAGCGGCTGGAAAAAAAAACAGATTACGTTCGGTCTGTTATATTTATTTAATATTGCAATTCTTTCACGTGATATACTATTACCACTTGGTTAAATACACTTTTAAAGATTTTTAAATGTCAACATTGCACCAAATATAATGAGGTATGTTCGTTTACATTCTATCTTTGCGTTTGGTATTTTATACGTAAGCTAGAAACAACAAAATATCCTTGAATGATATCATCTTTCACTTCTTCTGTGATATGCTTGGTGTAAATCATTTTTTTCAGATTCTTTTGCAGATGATATTTTAGATCTAATTTCATTTATCTTCCCGCATTTTTATCAATAAAAATGAGCATAATGTGGATGTTTTTCTTCGTGCTCTGATCAATGTTTATTGACAACCGTCTCGTTCAATAAATTTGCTATCGTTTAAAATGCAAAGTTTATACGCACTTAATGCTGTTGTGTGTGTAATATATTTGCAAAGATCATCGGATGAGAGGTAAAACGTTAGTAAATCGTCATCAATGAAAGTGTTAATTATTTGCTGGAATTTTTTTTTCCAGCTGACAGCCAGCTGTCAAACAATTACCATGTGATAATGACTGGTTTAGCTTTGTAAATGTTATCATGTTTGTCATATAAGCATAACTCCTATTCGCGAAACATAACCTGTGTAGCCAAGTCTACCACTCAGTAAATGACAATTTACAATAAAATTACTTGTCTCCTTTCTACGCAAGTCATTTTCTTTTCTGCTGTAAATCTCTTGCCCTCATTACATGATTTTTTCTAAGGACTACTCCAATAAACATAGATGATATCATCTCCTTTAGTTAGTTTCACGTTTTCAAAACAAGAATATTTCGAGAAAGTAGATATCGCTGGTAAACTCGAATTGCGTCCATTTCACAACAACAGTGTTTGTTTTTTAAAGTCTATTTCCGATTCTAGTTCTTTGTGGAAATTATTTTGTTCGCTTTTTGTGATATATTCAGGTAGATTATGTAGGTAACTACCCTCTCACTAAAGTGTATCTTAATTTGTCTTTTGCCGAAAGTGAGTGATATTTGTGTAAGCAACTAGACATTCAGTAGCGTAGTAAATGCTTTATAAACTGTCTCTTGTCGTTTTAATTAAACAAACAAACAGTTCATAGAATTTTCCGTCCAAACCGGTAAGCAAATAGAGATTATCTCTAGATACTGATATTGTTGTGTTTACACGATGTTGATCAGTGCAAACGTCAGAACCAAAGTCTTCTGGTAAACTGTTACTGTGATTTCAAATAGAGGGGCAACCTTCTTAGCATCACTTTCTTTAGGCACGAATCACTGATTTGTATTCAGTCTGTAACACTAATAATATGACTTAAAGATAACAAAGTGATTGTTTCTAGCTGTAATCGAGAAAAAACCTCAAGATTTTACCTAACGATAAATTGGAAAAAATAAAAGGAGATTTTTCATAATGATAGTAGGAAATTATAAAACAATTAGATTTTTTTCTGAATTATAATCGCAATATTTTACCTTTGCTTCAGCTACCTCGGGATGAGCCTTTGCCACATTTAGTATATGAGACGGATATACACTAACGCCCATGTGCTTGAATTTAACACATTCGGCAGCTCGTCCAACATAGGTGATGTGTCCTGTTTCATCCATTTTACCTATATCTCTGAAATCAAATAAAATGAACATTCGAGTTCTTTCATAAAGAGAAACCACTGGGAGTAGTAGGCAGGCGCATGCGGATATGCCATAGAACAGATTCAGTTCTTTTCTTGTCTTTCTATAATACATTTCAGACAGTTGCAACTACTGGAGAGTACATGTTAGCTGTATCCAAACAATCGGTTTCAATTTTCATGACAGGTATTGCAAATTTAACAGGTTTGAATTCCAACAACTGTTAATAGTCAAACGTTTGTCAGAATGAATCATTTAGAATATCATCAACTACATTATAAAACTTTAATTTCAGTTCATTTTAATTATCTATTCTCCCCGATGACTTTTATGGATTGATACAGAACCTAATGACATACATATTCACTGCATAAATATAAACTTAAATATAAATTTAAATGTTCAGACGTAAATACGTATATAAAGTACGTGGAATAAAATATATAATCAAAACTTTAATAAACTATTACTCACTTTGTTATTTAATTAAATATTAGATTATATTCTAGTATGTCTTTTCCTTTCTTTTGAATTTAACTTGATGGCCAATTTCGTGGTAACCTGATCTAGCTACAGAAACTTAAATAACCAAATTTTAGGTAAATATGTTTACAGTGATAATTAGCTTGAACATGTTTCCAGAACAACCTACCCTATTTTTACCCAGCCGTCTGGGTCCTTCACCTGTTTCGTCATTTCCGGGTCTCTCCAGTATCCCCAGAAGGTATGCCAACCTTTCAAGAAGATTTCCCCTTCTGACCCAGTTGGAACGATTACACCGTTGCTGTCAACAATTTTAACCTGTTGGAAGAAAGGCATAGACACTGTATATTGACAGTGGTATTTAAAGCATACCCGCAAAGGAAATATGGCTTAATTAATTATATATTCTATCACATAAGTTTCTAAATATAAGCACTTTGTCATCTTTATTCTATGTGATGGCAGGTAGGAATAAAGAATAAGTGAATGTACCGATTTATGATGGCATATTCCTAATATACTAACGTTAGACCTGTCAGAAAATATTCGTATATATGAAGATAATTATCTCCTGATTCCCTTAACATCTTCGTTGTAATCATCATCATCATCATTTCTTTGATTATTTCATCGAACTATGAATTTATTAGGTCTTCTCTTTTGTTTTGTTCTTGTATCGACTTCAGGATTTCATTACTAGAATCGATCAACTCGAGATCGAGAGAGAGAGATCGAGAGAGAGTTTGAGAGATCGAGATCGATCGATCGAGAGAGAGTTTGAGAGATCGAGATCGATCGAGAGAGAGAGAGAGAGAGAGAGAGAGAGAGAGAGAGAGAGAGAGAGAATACATGAATAGTTGGATTTCTCGACATTAAATACAGGAAAATATTTTGAATTTCCCATACTTCTGCATGAGGGAAAGAAAATCCTGCACTCGATATCTGTTGTTCCTTTGTTGACCATACTACTGACGTTGCTGCTCCAGCCACCGCTTCTGTGCAACCATAGGCTGTCTGGGTACGAAGGAAAAGTAAAACGAAATGTTGCATCACTATCATAAAATCAAATTAGGATACATTATTAGCTCCGTCCAAGAACTTAACAATTTATTACGAACGTGTATATTTAAATATTTGTACCGTTTAATTGAATATAAAATGTT
This sequence comes from Unio pictorum, assembly GCA_030141615.1. Classification (NCBI taxonomy): domain Eukaryota; kingdom Metazoa; phylum Mollusca; class Bivalvia; order Unionida; family Unionidae; genus Unio; species Unio pictorum. The sequence continues at coordinate 485,417 of JARLTB010000212.1, read as the reverse complement.
ATCATGAATTAAAATAGGACAGCCAGAAATAAATAAATAAAAAACTTTAAAACCGACTGAATTAACCTTAGTCCAAAACTTAAGTTTCTCTAACATGAATATATCTGGGCTAGAACGTACCAAGAATTCATACCTGAATGTCTGGAAACACTTCTCGCATTCTAGCTTTTAATGCGCTGCTTATTAAATGGCCAACAAGAATACCTGAAAACAAACTGATAAAAGGTAGTGAAATTTCCAGCTCTATATGTTTGTTCAAAATCAAATTTGATTGCTTGAAATGTGGCATATATTGGATATTTACTTTGTTCAAGACTACATCTTTACCATTTTTCTTTATTCGTTCAGAACAAGGCTAGAAGTTTTGGTTTGGTTGAGTAATTCTCAGGCTACAAGCAGGTGTCTGTTTGTTTGCTTCTTTGATTAGGATTTTTAACATAGCTTTAACAATTGTTCAGTGAGGCAGTTTATAGTGATGTCTAGCTCTGGGGCATCATGCCACAGACATGTAGAACGATGTCCCATCCAGTCATATTATTCTGACACCAGGCTGACCAGTCCTAACACTAACCTTTGGTACCATTGTTGTAAGTCTTTGGTATGACTTGGCCGGGAATCGAATCCACGACCTCCCGCTTCCACGGCGGACGCTCTAACCACTAGGCCATCGGAGGTGTGAACACAAGCAGGTGTAACCACACCAATTACGTGGCTTACTTATATTGGCTAGGTCATGGTTTCGTAGTGTATATACTAATATATCAGTGTCATACCAGAGAGAGAGAGAGAGAGAGAGAGAGAGAGAGAGAGAGAGAGAGAGAGAGAGAGAGAGAGAGAGAGAGAGAGAGAGTCCGTTCTTTTGTGTTGCTTTACTTTCGTAGCCCCTTGAAGATCAATTTCCTCTAATCTGACTTAGTTTTAGAGTTTAGTTTATATTTAAAGATTGTATATGAATATATGCCTAAGCTATAGAAAAATGTACAACACTGCAAACACGTAATGCTACCTTTTATTAGAATGCGAATGATCGGCCCGGTGATTTGCTTGCATATGTCAAGGAACTCTTAAGACGATGCTCATATTAGCTATCAGTGGTATCTAGTTTTAAAAAAAAACTGACTTGCATCTGTGGCTACATATATGGTCATGCCACAGTAAGTCTCCAAAAGGACCCAAGGCGTGCTCATGAAATGTAGCATAAAAGTTTCTTCGCTAAAACATTACCGTACAAAACTAAAATGAATGGATATGGGTTAGAGGAAATCATCTTGCTAAGTTTTATGTGATCTCAATCATCTACAGCAGTGATACAGTACTTTTTATCTATCATTTGTTTTCTGGCAAACAAAGTTACAATATATACAAGCTGACCACTGATCACCGATAATTTGAATTTCAACTTAAATAAATACGGATACAAAAATGGGTTAGAGTCGTAACACCCGTTATATTAGATTCGGAGCCTTTATAAAAGTATTCTGGGTTTATTTGTGAGAGAAGGGGCAAATCAATAAATACCGAACAAAATGGATGGTGTACATGAACCATGCGTTTAGGCGAGCTCCTGGTTCATAAAAATCAAGCAGGACAAATCGAATTAAAAGCTTGGGATAAAGTTTCTAAGCACAAGAACAAATATTTACGTGTTTTACTAGCACCACATATAGAGAACCACACCATGTCGGGAAATATTTAGGGCTGGATTGATACATCCTTAACTATTTTGATTGATGTCAAGGTAAACATCCTCAGCATTTTAGACGTATAGATGCATGTTATACACGGGCTGTAGAGCAAAACAAGGGATCGCACTGTCCAACGAAACGTTGCGTATTGCCAAAAGTAGTAATTACTAACCACCAAACTGTTTTTAAATGATTTAGTTGCAGATATTTGTCACAAGCAAGAGACATACTTACCTCCTCTAAGTGTGGACAGGTCGTACATATCAATATCAGGACTATTCACTGTGTTGATCAGTTCAAAAGGCATGCCGAGATACCATGTAATCCTGGGTGAAACAAAATATATACAGACACATTGTTAAATCATTTTTGTTTCAATATTTACTTTACGATAATTATTCAGGAAGTTAAAAATATATTATAATACACTATCGAATCGATTGCTTAAATGCTCGTGAAAGCCATTGAGTTAGTGGAAAAAGAAACCATCTACCCCGAATGGACCATAACACTTTCTTGCATAAACCGGATCCGGAAATCGTGATCCGTCCAATAAGGTTTAAATTGAGCTCGTTATTGCTGCTTGTTCAGACCTCATTCATTCTTAAAATGTTTATACATTTGTCTGGCACATATTTTATTGTATTTAAGAAAAGCAAATAACTAACAAAGTTAGGAAGACTTTTAATTACATTAATTTAATGGACAATAAATATACCAAGATACTTGTTCAGATATGCTATACATTGATAATGTAGCTGGTTTATGTAATACAATATATTTAAACTTTATTTTGTTGACAAATGTGTGAGAATTTTAAAATCTCACTGGATCTTAATTGGAAGATGAACAGATTATAAGCAAAGGTTTCCTACGACAATTCATTCAGGAAAATGAACAATAATTTCTGTTTTCTTTTACAATTCTTTTCATAGTGTAAGACCAAGGAATATATACCTTTCCTTTTCAACAAATTCCATAAATTCCTTAGCAGACTGATTGTCCGTGTTGACGGAAGATGGTGCCATGATTAAACAGACGTCATCATCGTAGTTGAAAATTGGACGGATGATTTGAAGCATGCCAGATACGTCGTCTGCAACTGGGCCCAGAATTCCTACATTTTCCTTCTAAAATAGATAAATAAATTATAACTAAGAATAGCACTAATAGTACTAAGGTAAAGAATGACATACTTCAAATTTTCACCGTTTATCGTAGCAACAAATGGGTTTCTAACTTGAAGCAGAGAGACTCTTTCATGCCCTAAACTTTTGAAGAATATTTTGTAAAGCTTGTAATAGGTTCAATGTTAGACAAATGAAAAAAATATTTAGACGACGAGAAAGGTGGACAGTATCAGTTCCAGTTTTGAAATAAAGAACAAAGGTAATGACGAGCATTTTGAGTACTGCTTCTTGTATCGAAACATCACATTCGTTATACAGTGCATCCGTTTTTGTATGCAATCGTATGTAACCATATATGTACTCGATTGTCAAGCATATCACATGCTTTCTCTTGGTCAAATTTAATGCTTTTTGGACAAAATCATACAACAGTTTTCATCGTATGCAACCTTATATATGGTGCCCATTGCATTGCTTGATGTACTTTGTTGATACTACAATACTTTTATAGTGTTTTTTTAATCTATTTTGATTGTTTTAAATGTATTGTTCTCAGCTACAATTGTTTGTCAAAGATTTGATTATATTATAGACGTATTACTACTAAATTATAACACTTGTTCCTTCTGAATATGTAGGAAACAATCTATTTATAATCAAGCATTGTTTTATAAATGCTTATAAGCATCAGGTTTCATTATATTTGCAGTTATACTTTAACTATACGGTTTATCAAGTATATAGTTAAATTCTTCAGAGTAGGTTATTGCATTGTATGATCCAAAACATATTTCACGACTCTATCATTGCAGGTATTACTCTTTCTAAGCTGGTAGGAACTCGATTTAAAGGACGTTCTGACTGCTAGCTCTTGAAAAAAAATATTGCTGAAATTTTGAAAATTTAACTTACTTTCATCTCATAATTTACACAATTGAACCATATCTGGTCTTTCTCTTTACTACTTCAAGTAGGGAGCCAAGAGTCCGTGGCATTTAATGATAGGGTAATCCTCTTCGGTTACCATTTGATAATTGCAGTTGCATCGGTTTATCATTGAAGTGAATATTTTCATTGATCAGAACAAAACCAATGTGATCAGACCCATTTGTGTTTATTTCTGTGTAAACTGGAACGAAAATTACTTTATACGTTTATAAATAGTGACACGTGCAAATTAATTGTAAACACTCAATCGGAAGGCATACACACCGAGTGCCTTTTAATACGAAATAAAACTGGTGGGTTTATATTTTATTTAGAAAATTTAATAAATGGATTTGACATAATATTTATAAATTTTGTGCAGATTAATAACATTTTCTTGGATTCGATTTAAAAACAAGCTGTTAAACTCAGAATCTTCCAAGAAGATTGGGACTATGTCGTACAGCACTTTCGCTGTGACTCGTTACAAATGAATTGCAAACTAAAGGTAAAAGGATATAAGATTGATGGAGGTGTTCAAAGACTAACATTATACAAATTGGATTCACATTCCTACAATATAAGACGTTTTATAGTACGATATGGAGCGTGGAATTGGGGTTAAAACTTCCGCTACTCCCCATCGTATCTATCATGGCCGATGTCTTGCACAGTTTGACTATTGGACCCTAACAATATAACTGTTTATCGATAGTCTAAATTTCATTTGTAAGTAGCCCCTGTAGGTAGACAAAAATATTAATGAATACAAAAAATAGGTTTAAAGAAGTGCAAAATTGGTCAATGACGTGTCTGGCAAAATACAATTCGGCCACGTGACAATGAACTCATGAGAGCTTGAGATCCAAGAGTCATTTCTCTGTGAAACAACATAACACATCCTTTGCTCTGAATTATGAACTTCTCAGGTCACATATACCAACTGAGGTAAAAGAATAATACCATGATATGGAATGTTCTATTGGAAGAATTATTTGGTTTGATATTGGCGTATCTATTTCATTCCAGACGGAGAATTCCTTGTTGTGAAAGTAGGTAAATAGCATACGCCCTCAAAAAGACTTCAAACGCTTAAAAAGATACTCGAACATTGATAGGAAATATCTTATAAAACAAATAACAATAATAACTAAAATAATATAAATAAAATTATAAAATATTGCAATTGTAGGAGTTTAATGTTGTTTTCCCCCAGTTTATCGTGATATATACTGTCAGTTGCCGACTCACACAGAGTACATAACGCCCTTCGAGTGTAATTTACTGTGAGTCGACAACTTAGTTTATACCACGATAAACTAAAAAGAAACAACACCAAACTCTTAATTCCTGCTAATTGTCTTTGAACATTTTCTCCTGTTAAGACATTTTTCCGAAAGGAATCTCACATACAATCGGTATACTCCATGAGATGTCTAATGAATAATTTTTGTTTTGAATGAGAGAAGTATTTAATAGTCTACGTATGTGGACGCCCAAACTATAGCTTTTAAGGTATTGTTTGCCATTGAATTTGTCGAATAAACAGATGCTACATTTCGACTTTGATAAACATTGTTCACTCAGTTGAATTATAAACCACAGCAAACCTGTTTGAATGGGCATCCTCTTAAATGGGTAAACTTTGCAAAGTTCACCAATGTAAAATGTGTCATGCAAATTCGCTTTTGTTGTCCGGTGGTCCCCTACAATAAAAGATAATACATACGTTTAACTATTTTTGTCTCACCGTCTCTCCAATAGTCAAATTATAAATTACCATACAAACATGCCAACAGTCAAAACAAAATGAACACATCAACAATAGACGTTTCAAACTTTCAGAAATAGTTGCACAATTCACGTTTAAAAATAGCATTCAGTCTGGCGAAACAGTTCACGTTTAAAAATAGCATTCAGTCTGGCGAAACAATTCACGTTTATAAATAGCATTCAGTCTGGCGAAACAATTCACGTTTAAAAATAGCATTCAGTCTGACGAAATATTAAAAAAAGCATTCAGTCTGGCGAAACAATTCACGTTTAAAAATAGCATTCAGTCTGGCGAAACAATTCACGTTAAAAATAGCATTCAGTCTGGCGAAATATTAAAAATAGCATTCAGTCTGGCGAAATATTAAAAATAGCATTCAGTCTGGCGAAACAATTCACGTATAAAAATAGCATTCAGTCTGGCGAAACATCATCACTCTTTGTAAGCACCAAACCTGCCCAAGAGGAAAATTGATACGCATGAAAAAATGGTTTTAAACAGAAATGAATTGCGCACATTGTTTGTTTTTTATAAATCAGAAATGTACCTATCATGAACTAAATCATGAGAAAAACTTAATGCTGATGTTGTTTCAATTTAATCCAATATGTGATATAAATGAAGTGAAAAGAAGTCTTATAATACTTTTCAATAGTATAACCAGATATTCAGTCTTATAATACTTTGCAATAGTATAACCAGATATTCATTCTTATAATACTTTGCAATAGTTTAACCAGATATTCAGTCTTATAATACTTTGCAATAGTATAACCAGATATTCAGTCTTATAATACTTTGCAATAGTATAACCAGATATTTAGTCTTATAATACTTTGCAATAGTATAACCAGATATTTAGTCTTATAATACTTTGCAATAGTATAACCAGATATTCATTCTTATAATACTTTGCAATAGTATAACCAGATATTCATTCTTATAATACTTTGCAATAGTATAACCAGATATTCAGTCTTATAATACTTTGCAATAGTATAACCAGATATTTAGTCTTATAATACTTTGCAATAGTATAACCAGATATTCAGTCTTATAATACTTTGCAATAGTATAACCAGATATTCAGTCTTATAATACTTTGCAATAGTATAACCAGATATTTAGTCTTATAATACTTTGCAATAGTATAACCAGATATTCAAAACTCTGAGTAGCACATATGGGGTGGGAACATTAGCTGTGCATTCCAATAAATTAGCAAATGAAATATTCAGTTAAAAAAAATATTCAAATAGATAATTATCTCGACCCATAACAATTTTATTAGAATATAGAAGCTTATCATGACACAGTACAATATGTAAGCCATTTCACAATTTTTCTTAAGTGCACGATATGGCTTTAAATATTTCTAAATCAGTAGTTGTACCACATTCTGAAATTCGTGCAAATTATTTACACAAATATTGAAGTTAGATCTGAGCACTTTAAACAATGATTTAGTAAGAAATCATCTTGAATAACATAAATACAGCCACGAACACAAAATCTACGATATCTATTATTTATTTGTATATAATTTATTCTAAGCAGATTAAAAGATAATTTGATATATGGACGGATGCTTAGATAGGCAGATGGCTCGACTGGCTAATCAAATACAGACGTTTTGTTTGTATTTTTTGTATGAATTTAGAAAGAATATGGGGATACATAATATTGGGACATCATAATAGTTATTACAGATATTACTTGCCATTTTGCGATACTTACCTTCAAATATTCACTGAATCTTAAAGAATTAATAACATTTTCAGTGAAACTTACCGAGGTGTTGACAATCACAGCAATGTCCTGGTTACTGACTTGACCTTTTGCACTTTGAAGCGCGTCATCATTGATATTCCTTGACAGGTCTTTAAAGTCCTCATATGTTACCACATCCCTAAAAGGGATAAAAAACACTGTCTTCCGAAAATCGTTTTCCATTTATGAAAGTGCTAAAAAGCGACGTTAACATAACGTTGTCACGCTTATACCTCATGCGTAACGACTCATTCAAATGATTTCGTTTTGAAGGAAAAATGTGATATTTATAATGAAATATACAATATTGAATATGTCTTGGATTTAACAATATATTGGTGTTTCATTAAAAGTTTTTAAATTTGAAAATTGGCAATCAAAAGATAAATAAAAGCCACTTAAAAAAAGTAAAATGTAAATCCTGTCAATTTCAGTTACAGTTACGTTATACATGCTCATCAAGAAATCTTTCATCTATCTTCTAAGCATATACTTTGACATTACAATTGTGCGAAAATTGTCTTCCAATACAATAAACAATGTAGGTCAATACTTGCACTGGTTAGACAACGACAATATCGACAACCGTTCAGGTACTGAGTTTGCAAACATTTCTTCAGGATTGTGCATACATACTTGTTACTTCAACTTTGCATGTATTTGTGCAATCAGAGAGAGAGAGAGAGAGAGAGAGAGAGAGAGAGAGAGAGAGAGAGAGAGAGAGAGAGAGAGAGACCTACTGATACTTTAAGGAAGCATTTTTCACTGCTACCACTGCCTTGACAGCGTTGTTTCTGAAGAAATCCAAAGACAACAGTTTTATAATGTCACATTAGGTTAGTTTTTCAATGTCAAATGTGTCTGTATGTGTGTTTTGTTCATTGCGTTCTTCATTGCGTAAATTAGTATTGATTTTTGTTCAACTGTATGCGTATCAACTAAAACAATCAATACATCTATAGAAAAACAAATGTTACCAAGAATTATATTATAAGGCTGCAAGTATACCAAAAAGTTCTTAAAGATCTTACAGTAGAAAACGCGCCTATTTATCATCGTATAATGAGTTTTTATTATGTTTCTGTTTTGCTTTTGTAACAATTGTTTGTCGTTGGTTTTTGTATTTTAGTTTCCTAAAAGCTAGCTTATGTTGACACCTCATCGCTTTGTCTCAGCACATAGGACTTAGAAGGGCACTATGTATGTATTGTCCACGCAATTAATTGTGTATGTATTGTCCACGCAATTAATTGTGTATGTATTGTCCACGCAATTAATTGTGCACTTAACCTACATAGTTTCTATATTGTGTAAATGTTACTTATATATACACACCCAGATCTGGCATACTCCGCTGTGAGTCTCCCTACCTCTGGTGGTGCTAAACTTCCTGCAACGATTGCGATAGGATCAACCTGAAATGAAAAGGTGAGAGTAATTTTGTTTTGGGAAATTTGTCAGTGGACAGTTGTTTTGAATAATTGGGGAGATGGATCCGCGTTGATGACGCGCTCCCCGTTAGAACTCAGACAAGGCTCTGCCTGATGCTGTCAAAACAATGGTTTCAAACCGAACTCATCTGATTACGTGCCACTACCAAAAGTAAACTAATTATTTCTAGATAACTCAATAATTTATGTCGTAGTTTACATCCGAGAAAGTAATTGCGTCAGTATTAAGATGCATTTTCTGTTTGCTAATTTATAGAAACCAGGTTATTGGTACCAAGATATGATAATAGACACGCTAATAGGTACAGTGTAATACATTTTCTTTGATTGCTTTTCCTTGTCCTCGTTTCCAAATTTTACTGGAAATCTCACGTAGAGTTTGTATAAAGCAATAGTAATGGTAATTGAGGATAATGCCATTGAATTGTGGATATGAGGTTGTTTTTGTCCGTTTTACTGAAGCAAACTAAAACGTTAGGCAGTACCGTAGCAAGTAGATTGCAGCTGCCTTGCATAGCAATAAAACACACTGAGTAACAAGCTGGAATGATCCGATGATGATTAATGAACCGGGAACCTGGAAAGGAGTCGAATTCAAACAGATAATTTAGTTTACAGAGCAAAGCGAAACGTAATAGATAGCCATGGATTATTTGGAACACTGTTTATATCCAGCTCCATGTTGCTTTTTTGCATTGGCTATGTTATTTGAAAATTGGAATTATCGTTAAAATAAACTGCACAAAACGAAAACAATACGCAAGAGACCTGTACAAGTTCATATTACTTATTAATGTAACCATAACAATGCCATCCACATAATGCGCACATAGTCAATGCTGTTCATTCCACCTGATATTTTTTGAGACCTCTATCTGAAGGGGGATTATCTGATTTTAGTAATCTGCTTTCATCTAAGTACAGGATTACTTTGACTTTGATGAAGACGCTATTTTGTCTGCATTTAAAAGAAAAAATATGCAACTAACAGGAAGGGTAATTAGTCTCATGTCTTTCAAAATTATTTGAGTTTTGCATGACCATTATCTCCAGATATGTGTATTACCTGGTGCCAAATTAGTATTCAGTGTTATCTATATCCAAACGTGCCATTATATTTCATGCTGTTCTACGTCAGCAACCTCGAAAATCTGTGATAATTATGGATTATTGTTGTCGGACGTGATGGCGGTTATGTTCTTGCTGTCATTGTCAATCTTGTTGGCATTGTAATTTAAATGAGAAAGATGAAAAAAGAGTGAGAGAGACCTTAATTTTATCCCTGAAGTCCTTCTCAAAGGGCAGCAATATTTCCGGCTGAAACAGAAAGGAAACAAGAGACTCAGAACCAGAGAAAAAAAAAGTGTTTTATATAATTAGCACCAAAACACATTGAAGAATGATATTTCGACACTTTACACATCGAGAGAGAATGCAAACGTATGGGAAGGTTTGTCTATGCTAGTGACTCGAAGTTTGCAAACACTTTAACTAAGACACAATAATTAAGAAAAACTGGATATAAATATCTCAATGTTTTGTTTCGTCTTAAAGTTATTCAGTGAAAATAGGCATTGAACAGCAAAGATAGCTTCACGATTCTGAGACGTTCCTGCCTTACTTCGTTAACATATGGTGAGACCATTATATTCCTAACTGTAATTATTATCATTATATATCTTTTACATTTCATTCAAAGTTTATAATTGAAGACCAATATTAATGTAGTTGTCTTTGCTTATATCTTTCACAACATCATAATTAAATGATTTTACAAGCAACCTGTGTAATCGTGTAAATTCATAAGGAACTTACAAAGTGAAATACAAGTCCTATCTGAGTAACGGCGAAGAACAAAACATAATATTCGATGTCTGCCAAGCCAGTGAAGAAAACGAGATCTCCTTTCTTAACTCCAAGGTTGAGAAGGGCTTTGGAAACTTGATCTGCCTGGAAAAATAAATAGACTGAAACTATACAAGACATACTGTTACAGAATTTTGGCAATTGATTTAGTTACTTCGTGGAATATGGTCATAAACATTTTTATATCAAATGCAATTTTGTTCATGTAGAGCAGATAAATGTAAAGAAAAATAGTTACTTAAGGACTGCAAAAAAAGATATATTTTTTTAATCGACATCCCTCTCTCACTTTGGGACCTACATAGATGTCATGTCTGCTAATAACTTCATATGTAATCATGCTGAATACAGAAAAGGACAACATTGTTAAAACGAAAAGAGATTATTGAACAACCGTGCATTAGTATAGTTAGAGTTTTCTGTAATGTTGCTGACTTCTTTTATATTCAGTTTTGCTGAACTGCGCTCATTCTATTATCTGAATCACCGACTAAAAGGTGGGTGATAGTGACATGCTTTCCAACGGGCATTACTCTTTTTCCTTTAGATAGCAATCTTTGTGTCGTATTGAGGAGGAAAGAGCCCAGACCAATGTAGTTATCAATTTGCATAATCGCAGACACTGAAGCTTCATCATCAATGCCATTTTATTATTTAGTCATCAATATGTTTTTAACTTGCATCATTTCATTGACTAAATATGTAGAGAGAGAGAGAGAGAGAGAGAGAGAGAGAGAGAGAGAGAGAGAGAGAGAGAGAGAGAGATCATCTTACTGATTGCTAAACTGACACTCACTAGCAAAACCAATATCAACATCTTACCCTCTTTTGCAGTTCTCCAAATGATATATTTTCATCAAATTCAGCAGTTCTGTAACCAACATGATCCGGTCTTTCTTTAGAAGCTTTCAGCAATACTTGTCCAATCGTCTTCGGACTGAGAGGTTCTTTGCATACCCCATGGTAGTAACTTAGTTTTAAGGGTTTAGTGGCAGGGCATCCATCCCTGTTAAATGCAAGAGATATAGTTTTATTATTGTAACGCTGTGTCATTAGTTACAAAGATTCACAATGAAACAAATAAACTTGGTCCATGCTATCTTAAAGATTGGACATCGATGACAAGTTGACAAATTATTATCATTCATACAGGTGAAAAATATTCTCTTTAGTATATAATAGTTTTACCTTGGATAAAGTTGTATACTTTACGTTATTGCGCTCATTTTTCCAGTACCCAGAGTGAATACACTATCAATTATACTAAGCAAATATAAACAGTGTGGTCAATACCGGCGACATGATATATCTCGTATGTCTACATGCAATTAATTTTAGTTCAGCGTGAAATTATGTTTGTGACATATGTGACTTTGTTCTTGGCCGTTGAAAATATCTCAAATTTCGCATACCTTTCTAAGGGTTTTAATGTTCTCTGTTTCTTTTCTGTCATTATTTCCTACGTAACGTTCCCTCTTCTTGTTTGAACTTGTGATGGCCGCTAACTAGAACTGGGTCATGTGCAGGCAAGATGTAGAGGGTACATTTATCAGATGACATATCACGTTATCCAAAGCTGTACAGCTCCGTTCACCGTTTATGTGGCCTAGTGATTAGAGAGTCTGCAGTGGGAAGCGGGAGGTCGTGGGTTCAATCCCCAGTCGAGTCATAACAAAAACTGACAAAAATGGTACTAACCGCTGCCTCGCTTGGCGCTCAGCATTAAGAGGGCAGTGCAGGACTGGTCGGCCTGGTGTCAGGATAATGTTACTGGGTGGGACATCATGCTACATGTCTGCGGCATGATGCGCCAGTGTGCTATACCACCATATTAACAGCCTCTCTTCAGACATCGTTGCGATATGACTGAAAATATGTATGTACCTAAAAAAATTAAAAAAGTTGGAAAGGTAACGTACTATTAGATATATTTAACATTCTTAACTTTTCCTTTACTCATCATTAAGTCCTCATGACAGCAACTTTCCCAGTCCCCCCTTCCCCCACTCATTTAAATTGCAGAAATCCATATGACAGTCTATCTGCTTTTAACTCTTGAAGAAGAACGTAAATACACGATTGTGTTGGTTTGGTTTTTCCCACTAACTAGATTGGGATATATCTTGAGTAGTCGGACGGAGTGGAGGTACTTAGTATTGTACTTATTGCCAAATAAACTCACCATCATAGTTATGTACCACTGTACCCTGTTTAGCGATAAATGTCATTGATACTGGTTTGCGATTAAATGAGTACAAATATAAAATCACCTCATTGGTGATGAGATCAAAGTTCGGTTGTTAGCCTTGTACTATATCACCGTCCTGGTGTCCTTTCATTCAACATTATTCACTGCAGTGTTAAAACTTGAAGCCATGTCGATAAAGATATATGTACCCGTAGATTCTAGTTAACTCGCTTATACGGGGTGGTTGGGTGGGTGAACACAACTCAATGACAAAATGATATGATGACAAAAACGGGAGATATTGCTAGCTAGAACAATTTGAAAACCGTCTTTTAAAATTTAAATTTAAAATCTTTAAATCATGACCAAAGACTGATATATTAACGACATGGTAAAGAATAGGATTATAATACCTGTTCTAAAGTAAACAACGCCTCGTCTTAAGATTGACAAGGTAATATAAAAGAACATTAGCAGTATGGGCCAGACAAATTAACATATTGATAGATTGTAATCGCAACTACACATTGACTTAAAAGAGATCAAAAACATGCAAGCAATTGTTAATAATCGCCATCATGTTTACATAAACTAGCTTAATTTACAGTTTGTAAAATGATATTCATTGTTAATCCCTTTTTTTAAAAACTTAAATGAAAACTGAAAACAAACGTAAAGTGGACTTATGTGGACGCATTCTCTAAATTTGGATACAACCAAAGTATCCAAGTTTGGTGGTTTGTAATAAGCACGGTTGTTTTAATATAAAACAGGACATCTACCCATAAGTACTTATAACTTCATTGCATTGAGAAACAAGGATTCCGGTCAATATTGCTTCAACTGAATGCAGCTTTTAGATTAAATATATATTGACACTTAATTCTGATGAAAACATCGCAATCGCCGCAAAAAATAAAAAATAAAGAATTATTTTTATAACAGAAAGAATTTTCTTATACGGTAACGAATCAAGAATACAATAGCACACATCACCTAGGTCTGAAAAAAAAGCATGTGCATCCCCTTCCTGGTGTCAACTGTCTGCACATTTTGTAAGATCATTAAACATATTTTAATTATCTCTGAAAATCACCGCGTCTTATCCAAAATATATCAAAAGTAAACAAAACGAAAATGAATCCATACAACTGGATATAGCCGTAATATACGCAGAAATAACATGTACATGTAAATAAATGATTTATATTAATTTATCACATAGTACTTTTTACATAAGTTTGTGCAATGCAATAGTTTAATATGTCAGCATGTTCATATAGGACTTTATGTGACAAGACAGTATTGCACAGTATTATCTTTACTTATTGGCCCCAACCGTGGAATGTTTCCTTATCCAGCGTTCTGGAACTTATTTTCTCACTATTACTAGGAACATTTTGGCTTTCATTTGTCGATCGATAGCCACGGGTTATTGAGATAAAGATTACATTTGTCGATCGATAGCCACGGGTTATTGAGATAAAGATTACTTTTGTCGGCCAATTTACATCACAAGGCTCGGTACAAATGATAACTAAGGGTATCGGTCAATGGATTGAGGCCTAGGAGACCTGTATACATTGTCCCCCTACCTTATGAAAAGCTGTTTTCAAACATTAACTTGTAGGAGTAAACAAACTCATCTCTGTTTAGAGAGGAATGTGGACATATTCCGGTCTCCCGTCTGGCATAGGTTATCCAGCCACAACATGTAAAATACCTTCAATGAGCGATTTTTGTATCATATGATTCAAATTCGACTCTAAATAAAAATTGTATATATCTATTGTTCTTTGTCAAATACCAGTATATGCAGATATACGGTCACAAATACATTATAGTAAATCCGGTATTGTTACATACAGGAATCATTTCTTCACATAAATTGCCAACAATTGGGTTGCTTAGTTGTGGAAATTGATGTATGTGGCTCATCTAACCTAACTACAGTCAACTATGTGACGTAGTCCAGGAATTGTCTACGGATAGCATGTATTTAAACATTGATAAGTCATTGTTCCTCTGGAAAATTAAGATTAATGTACCGTATGACACGCATTATCCAATGCAATTACATGATCAAGTTGAACATTTGCAATTTAGTAAAGTGGTAGTTCTATTGTTATTCCCGCCAGAAAATGAAGGGGAAAAAAACCCTGTTCCAGACGAGGTTTTTACAATAAATTTAATAAAACTCTTCAATGCTGAGAAACAACAAGGTTACATTTGAATACGCGTAACGCCATTGTGTTGTATTCCTCATATACTGGAGACTTTGTTCTTCTTTTGAGTGATTGATTACCAGAATGAGAGGTAAATCATATTCGGTGTGAGTAGAACCTCATAAATAATCCGTAGAATCCTGCATGTGTATTGTTGTTGTCGTACTTCATCATTCGGCATGTGAAGTGTTTGTGGTATTACTTTGAAACAATGTGGTTCATTACTTCGTCGTATTGTTGCAAACCTGTACTTCAACCATTTCAATTTAATCTGAGTTTCATAGCTCTGACGTTTCTTTCGCTCTTTTGCTTCTTACAGTGTCATTTTATTTTTTGTATGCATCTCATAGGACTAAGTAACGCTAACATGTAACAGAATTTTGGTATTCATAGAATGTGTG